>BQNB010010612.1:16518-78597 GCA_026074375.1 Tanacetum coccineum
TGTCAATAATCTGACTTTCTAGCATTTGATCTAAGTATTTTGCTGATTTTTCAAACTTTGCAATCTTAAGCTCAAACCCCTCCATTTCTTCCTTAACCTTTTCAAGTTCAGTCCTAAGTAATCCCATTAGATACTCTTTGTGACCTACACTTCTTTTAAGCAAAGCAATTTCCTCAGAAAGAAGGACTTCAGATTCTTTATATTTAAGAATTTGCCATTCTAAAATTGATAAACCTCTTTTGTATGTAGAAGCTTTAAAACCAGTATCATCTAACTTAACAAGTAAATCATCATACTGTATTTTTTTAGAGCTTCATAATTTTTTAAACAAGATTTATCATTTGTTACCTTAGAATCTGAGAATTAATGCCATGAGAGCCATGTTTGCTTGAATTTCTTCCTCTGCCATGTCACTCCAATCAAATCCAGCACCATCTATAGCACACATTGCCTTTTCAGAAGCATCTTCAATCCTTACTGCCTTTGATGAGCTACCTTGATTCTAATTTCTGTTGTCTTTACTCCTTGGTGCTCTGCATTCTCTGGCAAAATGTCCCATTTTATGGCAGTTGAAACATTCAACCTTTGATTTATCATATCCAGCTGTACTGCTTCCATCAATGATGATCTTCCTTCCAGTTCTCTGATAGAACTTTCTTGCCCTCATGCTTAGTAGTGCCATATTCCACTTTAGATCCATTTCTTCCAAATCATCATCATGAAGTTGCTCAAGATCTTCATGAACTAGTTGAGACCCTTGTGGTTGTGTTGGACAAAAAGGCATATATTGTGGCATCACTAAAACTAGCAGTACTAGTTTCAGTACCGGCAGTATTAACTTTGGTGGTACCAGTACTAACTTCAGGATTAACCCGTATTAAAATTAATTAATAGTGCTAAGCACATGTAGTGGTTAGAAATGCAAAGTTCTTTTCCATCATTGATAGCACCAGTAAGATTCTCTTAACCTTTTGTTCAACAATTTTAAAAATGTTACAAAATCAATCCAAACCAATAGCATCAAAGTCGGGTTTTGTTCATCCAGAACTACCACATTGTATCCCACTCAGAAGGTAAGCCCCCTCAATAATTTAATATTAGATCTTCTGGAGGAGTATCTACACCAGAATTTGCCAATCTACTAACAAGCTTTGAAGACATTGAAGTTTTTTCAAACTGTTTTCTTTAGCAAGGCCTTCTGAGTCCTCTTTGTTGTTTCATCCCTCCAAAATCTAAGCCTTTAAATGGCCAGAAACATTGATTGAGCCATCAACATAACTGGTGTAAAGGTAAGACTGATGTTCATATGGGTAGTGCCATAAGCAAGAAGACCTTCTGCCTTTACATCATTCTTTGCAAATCTTTTCTTCAGTAGGATAAGGGCACAGCTATCTTCAATGCTGTTGATGGACCATATTCAGGTGCTGTAACAGGAAAGGTACCCATGAAATCCATTCTCAATTACCTCCCATACGCCTAATCCTGGATCGAAAGTACTTACTTACTTACTCTTGCATGATCCTGATTTCCCACATCCTCATACTCCTAGTTTTGACATAGGAAGCTTTGCCAACGCATTGTTCTGAGAATTTTCCAACTCCATTGTTCCTAGATCAAAGTTTCTCAAAGCACAGGCTCTGATACCACTTGTTGATCCTACGCCTTGATTGATTCTTTTACGTAAGTAAAGGGGTTTGTCCACCTTGGCCAGAATTCGCAAATAACAAAGATTGTCATACTTGTAAGTATACCAAAGTGTATGCGGAATCTACACTTTGATACTCTAGAGATGTTTATCAATAGAACAGTAATAGACAAACAACCAATGAACAATGAAGTAATAACAAACTGCTTCAATATTATTAGAATAATAATACGAGTACTCTTGTAGTACTGGGGTTACAACCTTGAAGCTATCACAATCTCTTTCTAAAAGTATTCGTCTAAGTCTATATATATCTAAACTTAGGATCTCCTTTTATAGAACACAAGGAGTCCTTTACAAAGCTAACTACCTTTCTTTTAGGATCAGTTACGAACAACCCATAATTATCTCCATGCATACTTATCTCTAAGTCAGCAGCTTTGACCACCAGCATTATTAACTCTTTCTCCTAGCAGTATTAACTAACACTGGCAGTACTAAGTATGTACTGGCAATACTAACTCCATTAGTACTGTTAGTTGTACCTTGGCAGTATTAAGTCTTGTGAAGATTTATTCCTAACAATTACTGATCATGACTGTCTCAAGGAATAACATAGAGGTCAAAATCATAGGCAAAATGAAATTGAGGGCATAAAAGGAAGATTCAAGTAATAAGGTCCACGTTGGCTAAGTCATACATCATCAAGGCTCTCGTATTGGTCAAACCCAAGGAAGAATGACACGGTGGATTGAAGAAAGCACAAGGGAATGTTGGGATTTGCACTGGAGGTACTCTCATAAGAAGCACAGAGGCCTCTGACACACGGATGCCACGCTGGCAATCCGTGTGTCCCAAATCTAATCCAACGGTTAAAAAGTAGAGACTTAATGATTAAAGGAATCAAGGGCCAATGATTGAAGGAAGATCTAACAAACTTTGGAGCCTAGAAGGTTTAGAAGATGGCTATAAATAACCCTTCACTCCTCACACACATGATATCTTTTTCTTTTCTAGTTTTTAGCTTTTAGATTTTTAGGTAATTTAGCTTAAGTTTTAAGTTTTAAGTAAATGTAATTTTCATTTAAACGTTTGTAATTCTCTTTTCAAGTAATGTAATCAAGCTTTTTAGTTAATGAAATTTACGTTTTCTTTCATAAATTGTCAAAAAGCTCTCTATAGGATCACAAGTGATAGCTACGGATTCATAATTCTTATAAGCTCACAACAAGTCGATAAGCTTGTGAGGAGCTACATTTGTTCATTTAATACAACTTAAACCTTTAAAATCAGCTAATTACCTTGGATTATTGAATTTAGAAGCTTATGGAAGGGAAGCTAGCCATGGATGAGCTTCCAAGGACTTTACTATCTTATCCATAAGGATAAGCTAGAGCTTGTAGATTGCTCACTTAAGCTTAATTTCACCTTTGTTTTGCTAAGGTTCCTGTAAGTTCTCCTTTATCTTTAAAATTCTAGTTTAAAAACATGCTTGTTTGCTTATCAAGTGCTTGTTATGCTTTCTAGTTAGCTTATTCGTACTTATTATCATCCTATATGTTTAATAATCTTAATTGATCATCTATCTTTAGTTAATATAGCTTAGATCTTAGTTTTGCAATTCTTGTCTTAAAAATCATTAAAAAACCAAAAATAGTTAGCATAATTTGTAGAATCTTTAGTTTCCCCTAAGCTATTCTATTTGTTTAAATAAGCTCACTAGGTTAGTTATAAGCTACTCAGCATATTGTAATTTAAGGTTTCAATCAACTATATTTTAGAATTATAAGCAAAAGTGAAATTCTGTCATAGTTGATAAGGAGTGTTTGGATAAGACAGTTTTGACCTCAAATAGTCAAAGGGAAATATGAATATAATTTTTTGATCCCCTAGTTTTGATTTAGTTTAAAATGAATAGTTTAGTTGTTTTCTTAAGTTAGATTTCAAAATATAAAAAGTTCAAGCTTAATATCTTTGTTCCTGCACCAGGGGATTTTTTTCATTTCCTTTGCTTGTTAAAATTTTGATCCAAGCCTCATTGAGCTTGGATCTTGTTTGTGTAGTGTTTAAACACAACTAATGAGTGTGTCTAAGTGCAGTTTTGACATACTGGTCACCAGCATTGTGTTTTGCACACCTTTGCAAATTGCATCACAGTATTAACTAAAGTTTACTACTGCTTACCTTTTCTCATAAGCCATTTAACTAGCTTAATAGAATTTAGTTTATAAAAATAGTAAGTTTATAGATTAGATATTAGGTTAATACATATTAAGTCTAATTTTAATTTCAACTTATTCTTAGGTAAAAAAGCTTATAAATTTCTAAAAACTAAAAAAACCAAAACAGTAGTAACTAAGTAATTAGCATTTAAACTTTGATTTCTAGCTTATAAGTTTAGTTTTATGAATTTGTTTTATAGCTCATATGTTGATTGTTAAGGTTGCAAAACTATAGCTCTGTCATAGCTTATTGAGCTTTCTATCTTATTTAGATCTCAAGCTTAAGTGCTTATTCCTTTGTTTACCTCTTAAGATCATAAGATTTAGATAGCTTTAGGTGTTTTTAGTCAAATTAGCTTGTTGATTTTAGCTTCTACACTTCATAAGCTTTCTAGGACAGTTTTTGCTTTCAAATTTGAGCTTAAAATGAAGCTTATAAGTGAAAATTACTATTAGTGCCAAAAGCTCTTTCCTGTAAACAGCTTTTCATAAGGCTCTTTAAGATCTTAATTTTGATTTTCAGTCTTAAATTTTCTTTTGCTTAAAAAGTTGTCCTTAACAACTTTTTTGTTCTTTAAGTTTGTTTTTATAAAAACAAAAAAAAAATGGAAAGTGGAAGAGTCGGGGGTGAGCAAGGCACGAACCCGACCATGAACAGCACACAACCCTTTTATAACCCACGCAACGACATAAGGTCACCCCACTCCTTACCACTGTGCCCTTGGGTCTTTTTCATAAGACTCTTGCACTATTAATCCTTTATACTCATTTTTCCTTATAAGCTCTTTTAGCTGTTATAGCTTATTTCGCGGCTTCTTTAATAAGCTGTGATCTCGGGCTTATTTATCCTGATTTAAAATATTATTAGGGCTATTTTTGTCATTATACTAGAATTTTTAGAGTTAATTTAGTAATTTTAATCATTTATTATCATTAAAAAAAAACTATAAACATCATTAAAAAATCTTAAGTTCATAGGAAAATTGTTTTTCTTTCGTAGGATATTGTAAGGTTCACCTAAATGAACCAAACAAAGAAGCTATCGGTCCCATCGAAGTTACAAACAACAGTCTTGCTCGAAAGACTATGTTTATTTAAGTTTATTATGTATAAGTGGCAAGATGTAAAAAGCTAAAATAGAAAGACCCTCAATGGCAAATCCTTATTATATAAAATACACCTATTTATCAAAATTAAAGTGAGCTACTCATGTAATATTTTTCCATCTGAAGGGACTTGTAGCCCCTACTCTTTGTTTCTTTTAATAAAAGTTCTTTAATGTTTAATCTTTGGTGACATTGATCTTGTGCTTTCAATACATGGATGATCTACGGGAGTCCTATAAAAAAACAATAGGTACAGATCCCCTACAAGAATGATGTATTGATTTGGTTTTGTATTTTTGTCTATTGATTTCGAAACAAAAAAAGGTATTGATTATTTGTTTGTTTGATTCATGATTCATAGATGGACTTATGTTTAATCTAATATCACTCAAAACCAATCTTATTAGCTATCAACGATCTCGTGATTTTTTTGTTGTGTTCTTCTCTTTGGTTAGAAAAGTTTAGAAAAAAAAAGGTTATGTTAGGGGTGATCCTACAATTCTCGGTTTGGATCGAACAAAGGAAGTCGAACGAGGGAAATCAAGCGATCGAACGCTGGGGAAATCAAAGCTATCGAACTAGGGGAAATCAAGCGATCGAACGAGTGGAAAGACAAGGACGATCGATATAGTGAGTTAAACAAGTCGATCGAACGAGTAAGGTTCGAACGAGTGGATCGAACGAGTATCGATCGAACGAGTATCGATCGAACGAGTAAGGTTCGAACGAGTGGATCGATCGAGTGGATCGAACGAGCAAGCATTCGAACAAGCGATCGAACGAGGGGAAGAACTAAGCGATCGAACGAGTGGTTCGAACGAAGGGTTCGAACAAGCCAATCGAACTAGTCGATCGAACAAGCCGATCGAACTAGACGACCGAACTAGACGACCGAACAAGCAAAAAAAAATTTTTTTTTTGTCGGATTGTTCTGAAATTTTTATTACAGCCTCGAAACTGCCCAACGGTCAAGACTCTTCCTCATTGAAGCAAGAGCCTGTCCATTTTTAGGCCATTCGGGCAGTCAAATTAGCCCTCAATAACTGCATTTACTGTTTAAAAATTTACCGCACAAAATCACAAACTCACACCAAGTCATCAAATCATCATCACTTACGATCAGATCATTACTAAACAAACTTATCAATGGCATCCAAATGAAATAAACCAATGACGCAGGTACCGTAGCTCTCACTCTAATTTTGGTTTGAGAAAATGGACTACGATCTTGGAATGATTCGTAAACACAGGTACATATCGAGCAAACCCAAACGGCAAGCAGATATGGAATATCAATCCCCGAATGGCCCTTAACACACCACACCCATGTATCACTGATCCTCCCAGCTACGTGAGATCTGCTGCAATGATGCCTTCACCGATGAAGAAACTGAATCGAATTCAGTTAATAGGAAAACAAAACTTGATGATGGCTATACTCAAGCTGAAATCAATCTCAGTCAAGGATCTTTCCTAGACACATCTTCAACAACCTTCAATCAAACAAGCACCAGCAAAGGAGATTTGGGATAATGTGAGATGCTTATGCAAGGATCAGGTAGGACTCTTCAACAAAGAAGGAAGATCTGTTTGAATGAGAACGACGCTTTCGTGCTATAGGAACCCGAATCAATTCATGACTACTTATGTGCGTTCCACAGAGCTTGTGAATGATATGAAGAATACTCGAGCTCAACATTCAACTCATCAGATGAACACCAGTATTGTCAACAACCTTCCGCCTATTGGAAAGTATTGACAATGTCAAACAGAACATGGATATCTCAACCATACCTTTTTGTTTCAGATCTATACTCAATCTCAAAGCCTATGAGCCTCCATGGCAAAAAGACTCTCAAGAGAACAGGAGCAGTCTACAAGTATTGTTGATCACTGGCCTATGTAGCTCACACCGACATCTGGCACCTGTTCTTTCATCAACCCTCAACTCCTAGTCCTCAACCTACTGCTCAGTCTCCGAATGACGCTTTGATGGCCACTATGACTCAAATTGCCAATCTCTTAAGTGGTTTCCAAAAGCAGTTTCCACCAACCAACAACCAGCTCAGGACTTCCTCCAACTCAAGGACTCATGCTACGGTGCATGATGGTCACATTGTTACTGAACCAATTCAGAGGAAAGCTCCAGGTAATGTTGGTAATACAGGTGCTAGAGGCAAGAAGGTGATATGTTACAACTGCAGAGGAGAAGGACATGTTGCGAGGCAGTGTAAAGAACCCATGAAAAGAGGAACTCATCATATACTATTCAAAGATAAAGGCATTACTGATGGAAAGCTAAAGGAGAAAGGAGATGTGTCGGATGCTAAGTCTGAAGCATTCCTCCGCTGATGTGAATCACTGCACCATATGATCAACCTCAGGCACTAACTACAACAAACATGTTCAAGCCAATCATAGATGCTTATGACTCAGACTGGATGAAGGCCCCAATGGCAGCTGTCGCTTTCATGGCCAATTTGTCCTCCACTAGAGCACACCAACATCAAGTCAATGAAGGTACACTCAATGACGAATACACCATCTTTGATAATGTGGATTATCAGTTTGAATCAGGAGATGCAACCAGAATAACATTTAGACTCCGATGCTGAGACTGAGATTGATGACAATAGATCCCGTATCAACAGTTTCTCTTGACACCGCACCCAAAATGTTCCAACTGCAGTATCTGCTGACACAACTGATAAAGTTTCTATGATTGCTAAACTTAACTGACTTGCAAACCCAACTATAACACAGCTAAAAGGTTAACCAAGAAAAATGCTTAGAAGTCGAGACCTTAAAAAATGAGCTTTCTCAATGCAAGCAAGAAATATATCGTCTAGATACCCAAAAGGTCAAACTTGATCTTGAGAACAAAGTTAGACAGGAACAAGCCCTAGTGATTCAGCGTAACAAGCGAAACGCTGAACTTGTGCAAGAAAATGATTTGCTTAAATCCAACCTATTTCAGAGAAAAGAAAAATCTATTTACATTTTTTACAATCTGAAAAGGAAAAGATTTGGTACTGAGAAAAGTAAGATCTAGCAGATAGTTTATCTTAGATGAAAGAGTTTGTTTAAAGAATGCTAACAAAGTTGCAATAGATATGTTGCAATAGATTTAACAAAGCCAACACAAACTATTCCCATGCTTTTCAAAGAAACCTAAAAATGCAACCAATGCCTTGCACAGGACACCCAAGGCACATCGTAACCCGGTCTAGGTTATGGCCCAGCGTGCTCAACCCTGTTATGTAGGAATGCTGATACCCTTGCATCCACTCACCATGCCGTTAGAATATGGGATATTGAATAGGTCTTGGTATCACCAAGTGGTTAGCATGAAAAAGAAGAACGAAAAACCAGGACATGTTAGACCCGCAAACGGTTCTATGACAAGCTTAATCCTTAAGTTTTGTTCCTCAACCGGAACTGTCTCTGTGAACAGGCGTATTGTCATTCCTCCAATGAACGTGCTAGTCAAACTAGTAACCCAAATAGTCCTGTAACTCCTTTTGTTCGTACACAGTCAGACCACCAAGTCAATTTCTCCTGACCAGTCTTCGAAATGTTAATGCGTTTTTTCTCAATTTTGAAGGTAATATCATAAAAGAAAGAACAACACAAAACCAGATTATGTTTCGAATGGTGTATTTGATTATGCAAAACATTTTTGTTAGAACAACAAACTTTACCCTTTAACGACCCTTTCCAAAAACATATCCAAGCTGCTAATGAAACATTTTTCAAAGAGATAAGAGAATTTGAACAGATTTTTGATGAATTGGAGGCGGAGTATGAACAATGTGTTCTTGATAACAAGAACCTGACCATAGAGAAGAAAAATCTTTTAATCAAAAATGACTGCTTAATTGCTGAGTGTTTAGAAAAAGATATCTGCTCTAATTGTGCTACTTCCGATAATTGTTGGCCCCCTAGTTCGAGTTGCCTTGCGACGATCCTTCGATCTGCATGCGATAGGGAACACACTAAGTTCTTTAACCTTGAAGCTGAAGTTTTCCAACAACAAAAAATGGTCCATTGAATCTGAGAAACGTAACTCTCAATTACAAAAGAACCATATTGATTTACAACTTAAATTTCAAAACTATAAACAGAGCATAGACAACTTCCAGTTGCCGTCCAATTGGCAATTTTGAAAATACCAAGTTAAGAAAGCAGCTTCAAAGGGAAAGATGACACTATCAGGAATCAGAAGACTCAGATCAACAATCACGAGAATGTTGAAGTATGTTCCACTGAAGGAAGCTGTGACCAACAGCGTTAGAAACTGACAGAATTCAGTGCAAGATTCGATTACCCTCCGTTAGGATTCAGCTAGAATGGGACTTAAGGTTGAAAAACATGAGTCTGAAAAAGACGGTATGATGAACTGTCACAGGCGAATACTCACTCACGTACTGCGTACACTGAAAAGCTTAGTGCCTTAACTGCTGAAAATACAAAGCTGAAAGCCCAAGTGACTGGTAAAACAAGTAGTGGACCTTCAACCTCTGAGACACCCAAAGTGCTTGCTCCAGGAATGTACAACTTAGGTTCTAAGTATATTCCACCACCAAACTGCTAACTTGGGGTCCAAACCAACCCCGTTACCTACAGAAGAAGCAAGTTACTTTTCAAGAACCTCCCAGGACTTCAAATAGACCCACAAACAGAAACACCAGTGCAACACAACAAAAAGCCTAATGATCCAGTGAATTTGTCACAAGAAACAAACCTTCACCTGAATCTCCGCACACTATGCCAAAGAGCCACACTCGGAACCATCATATCTTGACCAGTAAAAGTGTGAACGCTAGGAAAGCAGCAGATCACAATAAGAAGTTGCATGTTGTTGATCATAATCAGTTTGTGATTCGTTCTTTGAAGTCTGTGAATACCAAAACCCCCCAGGCCAAACATAGTGTGAATCATACTAAGAAGGTTTGGAAAGCAACCAGGAATCATAATGTGAACACTACTAAGACAGCTTGGAGACCAACTAGAAAGGTTGTTGGTAGTGTTAAGCCTCAGTGGAAACCCACTGGACGATATTTTGCGTGTATGATAGACTGATCCTTTAACTAGGAATCATGAACCCATTGTTGAACTTTAGAACTTACCCCGAGCGTTAGTTCTAGTTCCAAAGTTACTATGATCTCTAGGTTTACTGATTGTAAACTTAGTGATCGAAAGGCTGGTTCCAAGGGGTTATCTGGTATTTTTGAATGCTAAAGCATTGTATCATTGTGTATATTTAAAAAAAAAAAAAATTAGATAAATGGCTTGCAGTTATTTCCGACTGTAACCCGGTCTTAACCCAGAGACTTAATGTACGTTTCAGTGCATTATTTCTTCCACAGACAAGAAGTTGTCTAAGCCCCGAACCATTTTTTCTCATAAACAACTTGTTTTATCAAACATGTTCGGGTTTTTAACCAATCAAACAATGACACGAGTTCATTGTTTGAGGGAGAATCAAGTATTTCTAACAGTTGTTGCAGGTCAAAAGGACGTACAGTTCTGTTCCTATGCTTCAAGATTGACACTTACCAAACCGGCATACAAGTTCAAGACAATTGCAGTATCATTCAGTCTGGTTATCTAAAGGTTCTTGTGTCAATTACTCACTTGGATATTTGTGCTATTTCACCTCACCTCATCCTTAGGGGAGATTGATACATTTTAAAGTCCAATACTAGATACAATAACCATTCACAAGTTCTTACTTGATCGGGGAAGAGATGTAACTTAAACATGTAAATCGGATAAATAAATGATCATGATTCTACAATGCAAAGTCTATCCATGCATTGCTAAAACAATCATTCGATTATCGACGCACATTTTGAAGGGGGATGCCTAAGTTTAATTATTATCAAAATGTCAAGGTACCAAAATTTGTGTTATACACAAGTATCTTGATAAATGACCAAAGAATCTTTTGTTTCAGTTTCGAGAAAGTGATTTCTTATGTAGATGCTGATGAAAGAGATGTAGTAACGACATGGTATTACGTATGAATGCTCATGCTGGTCTCCGACTGCGCCCCAACTAGTGTATGATTTCCATAAATGTACTTGTACAGTTTTGGATTCCCAAGCACTTCATATCTTTCGGATATATTTCAAAAACATCATCAAAGCATTCTGATTTAAACTTTCGTTTTGTGCCCCAAACAAACAATTTTATAACACATCGAATGTTTTTTCAAATCATTTTTTGCCACAAGCGAAGGCCTTCTACGGTTACTGATTGTATTAAGAAGTAAAAAACGCTGAAAAAGGAATTGTACGGTATAGTCAGCAGAATAACTGTACTGCTCACTCTTTTACCATTCTAATAGTAGAAATACTTTATAGTGTGTTAGTCTTCGGACATCTGATCTAGAGAACGGCGAACATAGGGATCTGATACTAAGGTATTAGAGGTGATCCTAGCTTGTCACGTACCGAAAACCTTTCAAGAAGGTTCTATTAATAATCAATCTATCACAGTGCAGTAGTTCATACTGTAATCAATGATCCCACGGATCAGAGGTTAATGTAATCCGACCAGATTGATATCGTCTATACTCGGTCCCTACAAATATAAAAACCTTTGTGTTCTCAAATTGTTTTTCTAGAAACAACCCCATTAAGTGGATTTTTACATAACAAAATGTTTTTGTTGGTGACTAAATTGTTATATCATGGCTAATGACGACTCAAAGTTTCCGATGCAAGACACATGCTCATATCCATACCACAGTATCTGAAGTAATCAAGAAAGTTTTCATACAAGGCTTCCGCACAATCTCTGAGAATCATGTCTTTCTCAAATGCTAAAAGTTACAATGATTTGGAGAAGAGACCATCATCATAGCTTCAAAGATTCCAACAGATATAGCTTGTTGAGACTAAAGAATCAGCGTATGGCCAAAAGTCTAGTGAAAGAGATCCACAAAGAATTCAAAGAAGTAAAGCTTAAACAAGAAGTCAAAGATCAAGATCAAGTCCTCACATCAAATTCTGACGATCATGAACAAGGTGTAACGTTTGAAATTACCAAAGCACAACAATTAATTACCCATCAACATCGGAGCCAAAGAGAACAAGTCTAGTGAACTTCTCAGACCTCATCTAGGGGGAGATTGTTAGGTTCCCTAAATGGACCAAACAAAGAAGCTCGGGTCACTCGAAGTTTACAAGACAAAAAGTCTAGGCTCGTAAGGACTATGGTTATTTAATTTTTTATTATGTATAAGGGCCAAGATGTAAAAAGCTCAAATAGAAAGCCCTCAAAAGGCAAAATCCTTATTATATCGGGAAAATACACCTAGTTTCGTCAAAATTAGGTGAGCAACTTGCATTAAAAATTTTTTCATCCTAAGGGTTTATAAGCCTCATCTTTTGTTTCTTTTAATAAAAGTCTTTAATGTTTAAATCTTTGTGGTCATTGATCTTGTGGCTTCATACATGGAAGACTAGTGAACCAACAATTGGTATCAAGAGCCTACAAGATTGATGTATTGATTTGGTTTGTATTTTTTTCTATTGATTTCGAAAAGAAAAAAAAAGAAGGTTTGATTAATTGTTTGTTTGATTCTTGATTCATAGATGGTTTATGTTTAATCTAATATCACTCAAACCATCTTGTTAGCAATCAACGATCTCGTGATTTTTTTTGTGTGTTCTTTCTTTTTGGTTCGAAAAGTTTAGAAAAAAAAACGTAGGGATCCTACAGATCTAATTTGCAAAATTTTGTTTTTTAATAACGGGATTCCGTTCTCGTTCACTTTTTTTCGTGTTTATTAACGTTCATTTCAACTACTTTTTTTGTTCTAGTTTTTTTTAACTTCTTTTTAGTAAATAAAGTCCATTATTAAAAGTAAAAATTAAGTTAGGATATTTTTAGCAAATTAAGGTTTTCTTATCCTCCGTTAGGGATCCCGTTTTGCGTTTTTAGTTAAATTTTGGATTTCTCTTATTTGTATTTAAGCTTAATTGTTAAAATTTGTTAATTTTAAATTGTTAAAAGTAGTTAATCAAACAACTATTTTTTTCCCATTCAATCATTGTCCAGCATTCAAACGTGGTTGTCAATTCCACAAGTCGTTGGGAACGACCCTGTGGAATCATACTTCCCGTTAAGATACGTATTATATTATATTATATATATTTTGAAGAATTTCCTTTTCACCGTTGTCCTCAAGGGTAAATTGATAAATTTCCATAGTATTATATATTATATATATTTTAAAGCGTATCAAATTTTTGGCGCCGTTGCCGGGGATTTGTGATTAAGATTCTATCGTTTGAAGTTTGTTGATATTAATTTGAAGACCCTTTCATTTTTGAAAGTTTTGTTTTTGTTAAAAAAAATAAAAAGTAAAAAAATATTTTTCTTTTCTTTTTAGTATAAATAGAAGATTAAACACAAAAATACAAAAATATTTTCCCTTTCAATTTAAAAAAAATAAACAAAGTTGGTAAAAGAACACCAACAAATAATACCTTCAATTGAGGTATTATCATAATAAGTTTCCAACTCGAATCAAAGATTTAAAAACTTGCCATTTGTGTTATTTACGATGTACGGCTCACCTTAAAAAGTAAAATTTTTAAGAGCTACCGTGAAGTAAGTTTAATTATTTGGTTCAAGTTGTCTATCTCATTGTCCTTTAAAATAAGATCAAAAAAACCAAAAATAATCTTCTTTTTCTTCTTATCCATTTAATTCTTTTCCTTAACCCTCTAAATTGTTTAATTCTTATGTCGTAACTTCGATCATACGTTTAACCCCCTCTTCAACGATTAAGGAATTCATGTCTTGTGAGCTTTGTACACTAGAAACTATGTTTGTGCTAGAGGAAGTCCTTGAAGACCAAGATTCCTTGTTTCTAAACCTTCTCAATATTGTGTAAACCCGGTGATGTTTATATTGTCGATCTTATGCTTTTATGCGAAGGTGTTTAAATGAAGGTTGGTATAAAAATCATAATGAGAACGAAATTCTAAACACTTCCGAGTCATCCAATCACAACACTAATGTTGTTAGTACACCTCAAGAACCATTCGTCTCCAATCAAGACCCCGGTGAAAATTCTTCGCAAAGTCCTCCACAAATTAACCACAATTATTGTTACAAGTGTGGTGATTCATTAAATGGAATTTTTTGTCAACAATGTACTTGCAAGTCTTGTGGGAACGGTGCTCATACATTGGTTATAATTGTCCGCAAAAGTTCCGATTACTCTAATCAAACAATGCAATCAAACCATTAATGAGCTCCACAGACTTAGCCAAGTGTTCATCAACATTGTAATAAGAAGATGATAATTCATCTCACTTATGATTCCAAACCCAATTTCTTTCAATGATTCTACAAGTATTCTCACCCCAACCCTCCACGAACTCCAGTTATAGACTTACTTTTGTGAGGTTAATGGAAAATAATGCTCATTATGGTTATGATTGTCCACCACAGTTCCCGCTTCTCAATGAACAGGAGCCGTGTTACAATCAAAACTTTAATGATAATTATTTTCCACAAACTTCACCTAGTTTTCCTCAACAATATCTTTGTTGTGAAAATTGCAGGGGCCCACATGAAACTTTTCAATGTTAACCAATGAATGAAGATTATTATGAGCAAAATTCCTGCTATTATCCTAATTCTTTTGGTTTTGACCAATATCAACCCCCGAAGTTTCCCGTCAATTATCCTTCTCAAGAGATAAGTAGAGAAATTTTGCAAGCTCAAGAAGACTTAATGGAAGCTATACAAGCCTTTCTAAAGGAGTATGATCATATACCTCCTAATGAAAAGTGTATGGCTCTATTGCTTGCTGAGGAGAGATTTCTTAAGATTAAACAAAATATAAGAGAAAAGCATAATCAACCTGAAGTTATCCAAGAATTGTTTCTTAAACTTATGGATGATTTGCAAAGTCTTAAAGGAAGCCAACAAGAAAAGAAGGAGACGACAGCTCAAAGTCTTATTCCATATTGGAATTCTTCTATGATTGATGATGAAGAAGCTAGAGACAACTTTTTGAAGGATGTGTGCACTTTCTTAAGGAAGTTTAGTCGTATACCTTTTGGAGTAACACCAAAGGTGATATTGATAACTTGGGAAAGTTTTGGCAAAATTAAAGAGAAAATTGCTTGATGGAACAAGCAATATCGACAGAGGATATTCAAGTAATTTGATGAGTAAACTTCTACCACTCTTGAAGAAGTTGCGAAATAAATCATTGAAGAGTTTTCAGAATATAATAAATTGTCCAAGCTGGAACACCACTTCTACTTCGATGATGACGATGATGATTATACTGTTATATGGAGAAGGCCTAAAGCGATCACACCCGATGAACCATCCGAAGAGCCCGAAGACCCTCTAATCATGGGGAAAAATGAACTTAGCACTATTCCTAAAAAGGATAAATCTAGTGTTGAGAACCTTATCCCAATCCCAAGTGGATTCAAGGGTGTTTCCGACGATATTTGTGATAAAGATTATTCTGATGCTAGATCTTTGCTTAGTCAAGATATTCCGATCACGTCTCCTAAGATCGATTTTCTTTCTGAGGAGTTTGCCGGTGAATTCGTTCCTATTCCACCGGGAATGGATGAAGACGAATTTGATGAAGAAGAAGTTGATTGTTATAATACTACAAGTGATGACGATTCTTATGAGAACATCGAGTACGTTGAAGCATCATCTCTCAAATTGGAGTACGATAGTTTAGAGGAAGAATGAAGATCAAGAAGAGAAAGAGTTTGACTTAGAAGATATTTTTCAAAATCCAATACGTTATTGCTTCGTGAGAAATATTAAACGCCATCGTATTATAACTATAAAATCGAATCATTGAAAAACTACCCTACTCCTGATGTAGTGTTTAAGTCCCCCTCTTCATATCCAATCCCGTCGAGGATAGAGGATTCAATTCTTTAGGGAGTCGATACTTCTCTTATCATTTCGTATAACTCTTTACCTGAATTCGAGACTTTCAGCGATCATACGGAAGAGACGAGAAGTGGCAGTACCACTACTCATACTAATTACTCTCTTCCCGAGTAATGGATTCTTTCTTTTTGAGATTAGCCCGATCAAAGGATGGTTGACTAGCTTGTTATTATGATCAGTCAATGATCGCACTTTTTTGAACTGATCCCTGAGTTTAAATCATTCCACTTTGATCTTGATCCATCATTTCCCCGTCCTCCTCCAGAACCAGACCACCAAGATGTTAAGATTAGCTTAATTATTGAGACCGATGCACTTGTGATAAACAATTTTGATGAGCTTAATGAAGATGAATGTTTTGACCCAGGAGGAGATGAGATTAATGTTGAAGTTGACAATTCCTTCACATTTGTCACTTGGAAATTTTCCTTGCTAGTATCTCACCTACCCTTAAAGGTTTCTCCGTTCTCCCCTTACTTTCCCCCACCAGAAATGAGGACACCATTTTTGACCCCGGCATTTCCACTTTAAGCCGGTGGCATCTCATCGGGATGGAACTTTCATGTGCTTTAATGTTTGTCCAAACATTAATGAAAGCCCGATTGAGATTTTCTCTTCCATTTACACTCTCCCTAAGGACGAATGAATTCAGGGATCGAGTCAAGCTATGTGACTCGGTTACCAAAAACAAAAGCGCTTCGTGGGAGGCACCCCATGTTTATCCATTTTCTATTTTCTTTCTAGTATCAAAGTGTGTGAGGGAGTCTTGTACCTTCCGTTCTTTGTGTTTGTTTGTTTGTGGCTTGTGATTGTTTGCAGGATAGGACTAAATATTTCTGAAGACTCGTCGTGTTCGGATTTTTTTGTCCCGGTTCACATATAACACCTCGGCACCCTACCTTTGTTGTAATTAGTTTTGGAAATCCGATATCCTTTCAATCTTATCGATCACGTTTATATTTTCAATAATTAATAAACGGCTTAGAATTTTGCGTAAGACCCTCTTAAAAAACATTGAGGATAATGTTTTCGTTTTAGTTTTGGGGAGCGGAATCATTGATTTGATGTACATACCTTATTGTTTTGTTCTCATGTACCCCGTTTTCCTACAAAAATAGCAAAAATTTCAAAAAATTTAAATTTTTATGTTTTATTTGTAGAAAAATATAAAAATAAATAAATGATTTTGTCACAATTTTGACTTTCTTGATGGGTAAGAATAAGAGTAAATTTTGACATGATCGAGCGTGTTGAGCTCTAGCTTGTTCCTTAACTTTTAGGCTAAGCGTATCGCTAATTGCAAGAACGAAAAATGATATAGTTTAATATGAGTAGGATGCAAACAAAGATTATTTAGAAATCTTAAGAGCTCATGTATGTAACTTGTTGCTTTTTCTCCCATAAGCTCTTAACCGGATTAATATACGTGCTGTTTTTGGAGATTAAACTTAAATCAACAATTTTTATGTAATATATAGCAAAAATTTTAGTCTTAGTTTAAATTTATACTTGAATTTTTCAAAAAGAAGTCTTTTATGTATTAAAAAAAATTATGAAAATATAAAAGATGATAAAATAAAAATATAATAATAAAAAAGCTGTGGCTGATAAAAGTTTACACCTCTTGCCTGGCTCATAAACCGAAGTGGTAGGATTTCTTAAAAGAAAGCCCATAGTAAGAATAAAGATCCGAGACTGATAAAAGTTTCTGCATCATGCCGCTCACAAAACGAAAGATTGCAACCTTCTAAAAAGACGAGTGTTAAAATTGAATAAATGTCAAATATAAATAAGTTTAAAATTTAAAAATTGACTTCTTTTTTAGTTAAATCAAAATATGCGTTTTAGCACTTTGACTATTCTATTTAATAAGCTATAAATATTCTCGGGAACCCTGAGAGTTTTGAAACCAAAGGTCCGTGAGTCCCATACTAGTCTCTGTGGGTGTCAAAAAGCCTAATACACATAGCGCCAGGATTGGGATGTGCCGAGAACGAAAGTCGTTACATGGGATGATCTCACCTTTAAACTCATTATTCTAAGGTGGAACGTAAAGCATAGTATATTGCAAAAAGTCGATCCATGGTTGAAATTCAAGATAGCACACTCACTAAAGATATAATAAATGTCGGGAGTAAAAGGTTCACAATTTACAAATATAAGTAGTGTTAGCATCCTTACTTATATTTAGTTGTGATTTTGTTTTAAGCTTGGTTGATAAGTGAAAAGTCGGGAAAGATAAATTGATTCCCTTTGAAGAAAGAGACCTCAACATTGGGGGAGATTGTTAGCCTTAATTTTATATAAGTCGAACAAGAATGTTATCGGTCTTATTAGTCATAATTAGTCTTGTTAAGTAATAGGCTAGTCGGGTTCAACGGGCTTGGATTGTAATCTAATATTGTCCATGTTTCGGGCTCAAAGCCCAAGAAAAGCCAAGCCCGGCCCAAGTTAGAAAGCCCATAAGCCACTCATGGCTCAAGGGTATAAATAGAACCCTCTCCACACATGGAGAGGGTGTTGGTTACCATTTCATAATTTGTGTGTGTGTGTAATCTTCCACCTCTTTATTTCTCTCTAATAATCTTTCACTTTCCTTATCTCTTTTCTATCTTTGTTTGCTTATTGGTGTAGCTTATTATGTTGTGTATGGATTAAGCTTTTGGGATAACATTTGGTATCATTCGCCACGGGTGGGTTTAGTTTTTGTTTAGTTCTAGTGGTTGTTTCGTGTTTGTATTTTTTGTTGTTTTTGTTCGTTTCGTGTGCATAATCTTGGTTATAAGCTTTAAACGCAAGGATCGAACTAGCAGGCGTGCTTCAAGGATCGAACGAGGGATATTCAAGCTTGGTTCGAACTAGTGACATTTTCTGTTTGATCGAACGAGTGTTTTCCTCTTTGGATCGAACGAGTGGTTTTCCTGTTTTGATCGAACGAGCGTGATCGAACGAGTGGGATCGAACCAGCGTGATCGAACGAACGTGATCGAACGAGCGTGATCGAACGAACGTGAGGTCCTCAACACTACTTATTTTCTTCGTCCGAATCCGTTTCCGGAATAGTGTCAAGATGCTCATCCTCCATTACGAGAGAGTTCGTAATTGGTAAGTCGGGTGTGATTGCATCTGATGGAGGAGTTTCATCAATACTCTCTCTGTAGAAATTCTTATTCTTCGGCAATAATAGGTATAATCGGGAGGCTTCCAATTTATTGAGATCTATCCTGCTCTTCCTGCTTTAGTTGATTCGAAGTATTACCAAGAGTTTGTAAATCTTTAGAGAGTTGAAGCAACAATTCTTGCATACTTTCTGTATCATTCTGCTTTTTTTCCAAAAGTTTGCAGAACTGTAAGTATACTCTTCTCAGCTGCAATACTGCAATTCATCTTTTCTTCAGGGAAGGTGATTATTTTTTTTCCAAAACAGGTTCGTATACTATTTATTAGTTATCTCTTTAGCAAGCAACATTTCCGTACGCATTTCCTGACGGAGGTTTGATGGATTGAGGGATTACTGCGGGGGTTGGAATGGGTCAAAAACCGGAAGAATTAGAATATTATATCAAAAATTGGGCGCATAGTAATTTGGATTCATCGAATTGACACTTCAAAAAATGTCGCAATGAGGACCCCGCAGTCTTTACAACAAATGTATTGATGTGGAAAAACTTGGTGAAGTTTGTGAATATTTCCAAGGTTTTGATTGAAACACGGGTCCTGATTGTAAATAAACAGAACTTGATGAAACAATCGTACCATAATGAGCGTCGTTTCAATCCATAACTCATAAGTAGAACATGGGAATCCATATTCATACACGCAGACTTCCACATAAGAAAACTGATGAACTGGTCGGAGGATTCCATGAGAGTTAAATACCATTGGGAGATAATGATAGAATAGTTTTTGAAGACAAATTATTAATTTTTTTTTTATTAAAAAAACAAACACTTTTTTATTGGTTTACGGGAAGTCAAACTGCATCACGGTTTCTCTTAGAAAAACGCACAAAGAAAGCGGAGGAGCGGGTAAGCGGAAGTGTTTTTAAAACCTTTCCTTTCGGGTCTCGAAGTTTGTTGGATCATCCCTCCCTTATACCTCTTCTTTTGTTAGTTTTCTAAAAGGTGAGCCGATTATAACAAATGACAACTTGTTTATTATGTTGTTTTTTTAATATTTATTTTTTTTTGGATTTTGAATTACTTTATATATTTTTGTATTTTTTTTTATACGAATACTATTCACATAAACAAGAATAACTTCCGAGGAAGGCATCATCAAAACGACAACTTGAAATTGTAACACAATCTCCCCGGCAAGCGGCGCCAAAAATTGATGTGTTAATAGTATATATATATTTATTTTAGGCGGAAAATCGGCAATTCCCTTTTAACAAGCGATAAAACAACTCACAAATAATATATAATTCCGGAAGTTAGTCGACTCTCGAAAGTTAACCCCTTTCTGGTTGTTTTTCCGGGGCGTTTTGGTTCCGACGAGGCGTGAATTGAACTTCGAGTTGAAGCTTGAGATCGGGATTTTGAATAGTTGATAATATGATTTGTTTATATATCTACTAACAAAATATAAAATCATGAAAAGGAAATTTAACAATTAAGGCAATTACGATTTTAAATTTATAAAAGTTACGGAATTAAGGATACGCGGACAATAATATTTTGCAACTATATTCAATTTTTTACTTAGGAATAATGCATAAAACTATAAACATGGTTATTACAATAACTATCATGCTATTATAAAGAGGCGAACCGTTTCCTTAATACGTGATTTATATATTGCAAAGTCGTGCTATGAGTTATGATATGATCTAATATCTAGCCTATAACAATTATTATGGCTGTTTCTCATTCGATGATTGCAATCATGTAGTATGATAAGTGTGTTGCAACGAGTGACGCTTTTTGGCTCTGCGTCTTATCTATTTCTCTCTGAATGGCACTATTTACAAGAATTATAAACAAGGATAATAAAGAAAACTTCACTTAACATATTAATCATAGAAAGTTATAATTCAATGACATTAAAACTAAATTATACTACACTAATTATTATTGAAAAGAGAAGAGATTTAGAACCCGATTGTCGACCCGATAACGAAAAGTAATCACCCGATTTATTAAGCTAAAGAAAATGGTCAAATTCTATCTAGCTTATTAAACCCTTAAGCTCCTCGACTATGTGTTGAACCGATTTTGTCATCACAAAACAAACAAGGTTAAGATAAAATATTAATAATTAATTAAAATACTTTTGAACTAATTTTTAAACTTTTGAGAAACTAATTTTTTTTTCTGCTATACGAAAATGGGCCTAGCCTAATCTCAGATTCTAATACTTTTTAAAACACTATCTTAAACTTTCTAAAAACGATTTCTAAAACTTTGCAAACTAATACAATCGAATGTTGCAAAAACTTAAGTAATAAGCTAAAAAAGGTGACTTATGTTTAACAAATAATATCATATCAAATCTAGCTTTTGACAACTAATAAGCCGAAACAACAAGAGCTTTTATAAGCCAAAACATATAAAGATCTATTTAGCCTTTCGAGTTCCCAACACAATAACCCCAAAGCCGAGACAATAAGCTATCTTAAACTTCTAAAATAAATCGAATAAGCTAGAAGAAACATTACACTACTTATTTATTTTTATTTTTTTTGATGATAAGACTAACGAAAAAAGATATGATATGAAATTTTATTGTTATGAAAGATGCAAAAGATATTTAAAAAATGAGATAACCAATCTATGTTGCTGCTAAGAGATAAAAGAAACGAAAAAAGAAAGAAAAGTAAAGATAAGATCCTAAATAAGATGCATTCTCTTTTTTATTAATGTTGCTCCGATAGATTGAAACTAAAGAAAAAGAAAACAATCGTCAAACAATTAAACCTGGACAAAAATCGAACCAATTTTTTATTGAATAATCTTCAGAGTACAAGGCTTGGAAGGGTAACAATGCTTATAGCAAAGCTTAAAACAGAGAATTTATCATAATTGCAGTAAAGTAAAATGCTAGAAAAAAAATATGAGATGTCTACTTTGATGAATCCTCCCTTATTTATAGGGAAGTCTAGTGCCATTATGTGAGGTAAAATCCCTAAGGGCCTTGAATTCTTTTCAATCCATGCCAATTTTTGCTTCTGGTTAAGCTCTAATCACCATTAAAACGTGCATTAAATGCCTTGACTTTCCCATAATTCTTGAAACCACTCATTTATTGCTTTGACCTTTGTCAATGATTAAGTCCTTATTTGGGCTTATCTCCTTGGCGAGCTGGATCTTTTCATAGTTTGGGCCTTTGTTAGTAATAAAGGTTTTGTATAGATGGCTTAATTAGCTGATTTGGCCCATTAACTTGGGTTGGCCCACTAAGATGTGTACGCCTTCAGCTTCGATTTTCCACGCTCTTTTCAATCCTGTGCTCGGTTGTGTATAGTTTTTGCCTTGTTTGTGTCTTTTTGTGAATATCCGTTACCTGCATAGTAAATAACATAAAACAAACATATATTTGGCATTTTATGTCCGTTTTTGGTTAATTAAGCTCATTTTATTTAGATAAAGGTATGTGTATTTAAGCACATACCAATATACATCACCCAAGATCAAGGGAACGACCACTATATGGACGTTTGTAAAAGTAAACATTGTTGCAATTGATAAAAATACTTTAAATCATTACATAAATCAAATGAGTTTAATAGTAAGGATGCAAAAGCTTAAGAATTTTTTTTAAAAGACAATGATATTTAATGATAGATAAATGTTCTTGAAAATCCGAGTATGCATGAGACACCACATTGCACTTCAAGAATAGATCCAATCTAAGCACCTGAGAAAAACATGCTTAAAACGTCAACATAAAGTTGGTGAATTCATAGGTTTGAATTGGTAATAAGAATGGACCACAAGTTTGCAAAACGTATGCGACTATTATAATAGATACAATATGACATAAAAAGGTATTTACGTTGCACTAAGCTCATGTTGGACTGAGGCCTCAATGGTTTTGATTAGCATGGCATAATTGCCAAATAAAACTTTCCCTGAAAGGTGCCCTAACAGAACAACACCTTAACCTTCGACATGGTATATGTCCGTCGATCTAGTAAGCGCTACTTACTCGGACGGGGATTATCAGTCCCAATAGATCTATCTTATCAACATCGAGCTCACATTAAAACCCCCATAACAAGAAATTAAGAAATTAACGGTTCATGATAACTCGGGCATTAAAAGTTTCAATACTAGTTAGGCAACACGTAAACAGGATTGGGAAATCGTAAATCATTTGTGTCCAATGTTTGAAAACAAGCAATGTTCCTCACCCCAAAATGGTAAAGTAAAATAGTAAAAACCTGGGGCTATGAACTCACCTTAGCAAGATGAGTAAATGATTATCACGTAAACGAAGAACGATACACAATCTTAGCCGCGACCTAAAGGGATGACGCGTCTTAGGAAAAAGTTGGATATACGAAACCAAGTACGAAACACTTATCAGAGAAAGAGGGATCATTCATGTGTGTTGTGTTTTAGTTTTATTTATTAATATCATGGACTAAATGATATATTATAAAGTTTATATCCATTAAGTCCCGCCCGTTAATACCGAAAGTTACTATAGTAGAAAGTGTCCATTTAAGGTAAAGTTAGAGTTTTCGGCGTTTAATACCGTTGCTGTATTTTGCTAAGTCCATATTTCCATAACGCACTAGCTCAAACCTAAAACGTTACTTGCCTTGGCTATTCTTGCTATTATTTACTAAACTTACTATTTTTAGTAATGTCCGACAATTTCGAAATATCGTTTTTAGAAATCCTTAACCCTTCCCAATAGTATCTAAACGTTACGTTATTAATCTCTAAGGTCTTTAAACTTAAATGGACTCACGATCGCACAAAGAGAATATTTTTATAAAAACTCAACATCTTTTATAATAAATAAAGTGTCCGAAAAGTTACTCGACAATAATATGGTTTATCTCCATCGTCTTTGACTTTTAAGCTAAACGGCACGTAAAGGCCCTAGAAAACATCATTTCGAACAACTTTCATGCTTTATACAAAAGCCGATTCAAAATCGAAGGGTCCGAATCGTCCGTTTTAGCTGCTGATCTGGTGAATACAAAAACAGTTTTGCCGCAAAATTTCTAAAACTTCATTTGGTCGTATCTTGGTCGTTTTAAGTCTGTTTTTAACGTTCTTTATATCAAAACGACCGGGGAATCGTATACTACCATAATCTTAGACTTTTAACAGTCTAAAGTATTTTTAAACACTCATTTATGCCACGTTAAATTTTAGACAGCCCCTATACAAAACCAAATCGCTTTCAAAAACCAACCACAACTTCATAATAGTGCTTAATCTAACCTAATCTTCATTTCATAAACTTAAATAACCATACAAAAAACCTTAATTAAAAAACTATCCTAATCTCATCCTTATCATTGTTGCAACGCACTTTTCATCTCAATCTCACCTAAATCACAAAGCTATTAACATACTACTTTCATTTTTCCAAGAATAACAAGATCTCATTTCATTTTTACTTTTAACAGATTTACAAACACATGGAGTCTTAAACTTGAATGAGAACTTAAGAACAAAAGAGAAATCAAAGAAAGAATTAAGAATTTACTTACAAGGTGAGAAGAACAAGAGAAAAACACAAGAATCTAAATATTAAACTTAGATCTCGAAAATCTCAATTAAACCCTTGAAACTTCATTCTAAATCTTGTATGAAAACCCTTTAAATCATTGAATTAAGGCTTCAATTAATTTATGATTATGTCTATTAAAATGAATTTTTATGCTTGAATGTTTGCTAGAAATTAAGATAAATGGAAGACCTATGTGGGTGAGTTTGGCGGTGGGGTTACAAAGACACAGAGGAAGGAGATAAGAGAAAAGTCTTTTGGTGGCTTTGATGAAAGAAAAGGATTACCCTTTTGGTTGAATAAGTAAAGTTTATATAGGACATGCCTTAGGGTTTTTGGTTCTTATTTGGGTGACTTTGTCAAGCACCAAAAACATACACATTAATGGTGTGTTTTGATGGGTTCGGTATGAATGGAAGAAAAAGTGGGGGGACCAAAAACTTTTTCTTTGGCTCCAGAGTTTGATTGTTTTGGCTACTTCTCAAAGTTGGTCCATTGCCACCTTCATGGTTGTAAAAAGATGTTGGTAAATAGGAGGATAAATACAAGATGTCATTTTTTAAGGCTTATACATGCATGTGCATGGTTAAAATTCAAATAAAAGATGCCTTTGATTTAATTTAGGGCTTATGGTGATTTAATGTGAGTTTAGGCATCCGTTTAGGTCAAGAGGGGAGGGGATGAACAAAAATTTTGGCATTATAACATGTAATAAGTGATATCTCGGGTTTACATGCAAATGTGACAACTTTCTGGGTCTCCGTTTGACTTAAAACGCGAAAAACGTAAAATGTATGCGAAAAACGTAGAAATCAGAAATGGAAGTGTACGTGACTTACGTAACACTATAGAATGATCAAATGAAGGTTAAAATAAGTATACTACTCTCAGTCTGAAGCTGTAACTCATCCGGTGACGTTTTTCAGTTTTACACGGGATAACTTCTCGGTTTTAAGTCAAATTCAAACGTAACGTATAAAAATCAATATAATGATCGAAATAGTTTAAAATGATGACTGGAAAATTTATTGGGGTGTGACAGATAAAGGAACAAACAAAGCCATAAATGTAGAACAAAAAAGAAACCAGGCATATAATTAGCAAAGACAAAACTGTGGATACATTACTACTTGGAAAAACCATAGGGGGTGAATAAGTTCTTGTTTATATATATAAATCTTTCGTATCAAATAAACAATTAAGTGGGACGCAATATGAAGAGTGTCAATTATAGTTCTACAACAACTATATATAATAGAGCATGTCACAAACATAAATACTATATAAGCACTAAGCCACAATGATTTATAGTGGTTCAGTGACGAAGCTCCTCTTCGCCTTACTCTACTCCCCGAGTCCCCAACTCGAGAGTTAATTCACTAGTCAACAAGCTCCCTTCACGATGGAGAAAACCTTACAACGTTGCTTACTAAATTTTTCGACACTAAGTTAAATGTTGAGTCCTTCTTCGGGTACAACCAAACCCGTTATGTTTATGGCCCAACATAACAAACCCTTACGTCGCTTATAATATTTTCCGGCACTAAGCTAAATATTGAGTTCTTTTTTGGTACAACCAAACCCGTTATGTTTTGTGGCTCAACATAACAAACCTTGTGTTTTAAGGCCTAAAAACATAAACCATCTAATCTCTAATATAAGTGATGTATGATAATGATACAATGTGAGATGCAAGACATGATTGTCAAATGGATAATATATAATGTGCCTAACCCACCTCAAGAAAAACTAATCTTATATGAGTTGAAAATCTTCCGTTGATTAAGAAGCCTTCAATGAATAAAGATAACAAGTGCACTAATCTTGTTGTGGTGGATCTTCATATGTGTGTGGATGGCAAGATCTTTAAGCCTGTATAGATGGATGATCAAGGGGAAATATGCTTACAACAAATGAGAGTTAGAAGCATCATGATCAAGGGTTAATTATGATTTTAATTGTGTGAAAATGTGTGTTAAACATAAGAGAAAATCTAATCTAAGTGTCGTTGCAAAAATCTGTTTAAAGTGTGAATGAACCCTATTGATTATAACAAAAAATATGTTTGGGTTACAGACCGAAGGTCCTTAGTTTATTTAAGGGACCGTTCACCTATTTAAGGGGTCCGTCTCCAATTTAAGGGAACCACCTGGACGTTTTAGACGCCTCCCTTTTGTCTTTTAGTGGTGCAAGATTTTCTGTGGAAGGTTTGTCTATTGGGGGGCGGAGGAAAATTTTCAATTTTTATTTTTGTTAAAACAATTCTTTATATATACAAAAATAATTTGTCTAATTAGTTTTGTGAAAATGTTTTGTCACAGTAATAATAATAAGAATTTAAAGTGTGTGAAAAATTATTTCGTTGATCGTAAATCAAGTTTACGTCAAGCGGAAACTTATGTTTAAATAAAAATGTTTACGTCAACTTTTACGTAGTGACTCCAAAATATTATTTAGACATTTTCTATAGTTTGTTAAATGGTTTGATCTTAATACAATATAACAAACATATTTAAACATGTGTTGAAGCATACATGAGACGTCGAGAGATGATGTAAGTATACTTTGATGATTTGTGGTTTGAGTTAGACTTGCGCATTTTCCTCGTTATTGTATTATCCAAAGTGACATGTTTGTCATTATTAAAAAACCAAAAGAGATCGTTTAGTTTAATATTCGTAATATTTGCAATAACACATAAATCCAGATGCAAAACTAGATGCGGTAAATCAGACAGATTACGAAATTGCGGAAACCAGTTCCTTCATGCCTCGAAATAACAAGCAAGTTGTTTATGTCGATATGCAAAAACATAAACTAACTCAGAGGACTTAACGTCTTCAATCTTCACATGTCTCATGTTTTCTCCTCGTCCCTAATACTTCCTTCTCTTTGCTTTATATAACCCTAATTGGAGTAATGTTATGTATGACGAATATAATGCATTTACTAAAAATAATATTTCAGTTCTTGTTCCAAGGCCACCTAGTGTTAATATTGTTCGCTCTTAATGGTTTTTTGGTACAAATGTCATGCAGATGCATTTGGGCCGGTATAAGGCTCGTCTTGTAGCTAACCATAGTACTCAACAACTCGATATTAATTGCTACGAGACATTTAGCTCGGTTATTAAAACAACTACTATTCACATGTCCTAGTCTTGTTCTTTCTCATAAGTGGACTATTTATCAACTTGACGTTAGAAAATCCTTTCTTAATGGTGCTTTATCTAGACAGTTTTTATGCATCAACCACCCGGGTTTATGGATTCCAGGTTTTGTAATTATGTTTGTCATCTTTAGAGGTCGTTATATGGTTTGCAGCAGGCATATCGTGCTCGGTTTAAAAGGTTTGCAGGATATGCTAGTCGTGTTGGGTTCATTCACAGTCTATGTGACTCTTCGTTATTATCGCTCTAGCACTAACACTGCATATTTATTGATCTATGTGGATGATATTGTTCTCACAGCTTCTTTTACATCATTTATTCAAACGGTTATCTCTTTCATTATGCACGGAGTTTGGACATTGACAGATTTTAGGGGATTTTAATTTATTTTTATTGGGTACATTTTGTTACACGTAACTCGGCACCCCCAGGGATGTTTTTATTACAAGAAATATGCTCTTGAGTTATTTGAGCACACACTTAAGTTACTTGAGTATGCACATATGACCGACTATAATCACACTCGGACTATAGCCGATACGAAACCCAAGCTTGGTCCTAAGAGGGTTCTAGTCTTGAACCCTACGTTAGATCGCAGTCTTGGAGGTAGACTAAAATATCATACTTTTACTCGTCCATGAACTTGTTTTGGCTGTAAAGCCATATTTGCTTTTTTCATGGCATGATCTTCAAAGGAGCCTCACTTACTGTCTTATAGCGCAATTTTACGTTGTCTAAGGTACAATGGATATGGGTCTCTAGTTATTTTCTTCTGCTAGTACTTCTCTTGTGGCATATTGTGATGTTGATTGTGCTATGTCTTCTTTGGTGACAATTTATTATCGTGGTCTTCTAAGCATCAGCATCCTCTTTCATGGTCGAGTGTTGAGGTTGAGTATTGGGGTGTCACTAATATTGTTATTGAGGCTGCTTCCGTCTTAACTTACTTTGGGATTACAACGCCTTTGCTATCTGCTTAGTTTGTTAACTGTGCACAATGTTAGTGTTGTTTACTTATATGTCAACCCGGTCCAACACCAATGGACAAAACACATAGAGATTGATATTCATTTTGTTTGTGGCATAGTTACTACAAGGCATATTCGTGTGCTTCGTGTACTTCATGTGCCTTCTCGCTATCAGTATGCATATATATCTACAAAGGGCCTACATTCAGCTCTTTTTGAGGAGTTTCGTACCATTTTGAGTGTCGATGCCTTTTTTGCTCAGTTCAAGGGTTTCGAGTCTTGGGCTTCCTGCATAATTCAATTTGGGTACCTCAATGGGCTCAAGAGAGTTTGTTGGAGTTTTTCTTTATGGGCTTGGACTATGGTTGGTGCCATAAAGACACCGGGGTTAGGTGTTCCCACCGATGTCTCCTCATTTTATGAATTAGTTGTATCATTATAGTTTCATTCTTACTTAGTTCATTAGGTCATGGTTTTGTACGTGGAAACATAAACCTACTCAAGTAGCATATAATTGTATCTATATATCTCACTTTTTTTGCTTGATCAATGTAATTAACGAGGTTTTGCGTTCGCGCTACGTTGCAGAGCGCGATGTTTTACATTAAAGACTAACTTTGTGTAACACCTCGACAATGACGAAAACTCGGGAATGCAACATAATGATCAATCATAACACAAGATGCAAAATAGAGAAAACTACAATGCATAAACTTCAGTGCTTTGAATTCTCATCAAACCTCGAACAACCTCGAGTGATGTTCCCAAATCGCAACTAAAATCCACAAACTCTTACAATTATTCGAATACCTACCCACATAGGGGTCCATAATCCAAACTTAATCCAAATCATCTCAACATCTAAGATCAAACAACAAGCAAGCAACACTTCACATGAAATTCCACTCGGGATACTTCTATGTCTGCTATCACATTAACCAAATATCTTTTTTCCTTACTCACTTAGGAAAAAATTGATACTCGAAAGCATCAACATAAATGTTGGTGAAGCTTGTGGTTTGACCTTAAACCCAAAAGTTATGCCAATATTTCAATAGTGGACAATAGTATTTTATTATGAACAGTGATTATATGGCAAACAATTAGCAATTCACTTGCTTAATACAATAACCAATATGTCTCCTTACACCTAAAGGGGCCTACCAGTAGAGCAGACTAAAATTAGGGCAGACACACCACAAACCTGGGTGGCGTACCCATCCGCTCCAAGATCACACAAATTCTAGGTAGGCGTTCCCATCCGATTCTTAATCTCAACAAACACTTGGGTAGGAGGTACCATCCGATTCCAAATTAATCATGCATCACATATTTATTCACATTAGGCAGTCATAAGCAACTCATAAAACTTGTTCCAAATACAAAACCACATTTCGCATAGATCAATTCAAAAACATTTCAAAAAAACACATTTGAGTTTATTTTTCCTTCCAACGGAAAAAAACCAGTAAAAAGTGGGCTACGAGGGAACTCACCTCAATGCAAGTCTTGAGCAACCAATTCTCAATCACACAAGCAATGCAAACGCGCCGCACTCGGTCCTAGTCTAGTTAATGTCCCAATTTAAATCAACAAATTCCAAAAAACAATCTTCAGTTTGATGCTAAGAGTTTAGACGCGTTGTTACAATTACCAAAAAACAATTTAGTGGTGTGATGGTTGAAGACTTATAACTCCACAATTATATCAAGTCTCATTCCTCGATATACATACTTATACTATGTTAGCGTAAATAGATAAGTAGTCTATATTAATATTTATAATGATTATTTATAAAGATATATCTCGACAAGTCCATTCGGTACACCTTAGTCACTTCAAAATAATCATTATTACGGTTGGAAATTGATAACGTTTAGCTTAATATATACACTTTAGAGAAGTTTCGCGAAAAATTATATTTTTTGTCTTTTAGTGAATTTATTAAATAAATAAAATAAAATAATTAGATATTATTTTATTATTTAAAATCAAAAATCATATTTTTAAGAAATTTTATAAGTATAATAACAACTTTTTTACGAATATTTCGGGACAATGACTCGTACGTTTATATAAGTTTTTCAAATGTTTCAAACCTTATTTTAAAACATTTTTTCACAAAATCAAACTCTTTTCGATAAAATTCTAATTACATCTCAATCGTTAACGCTTACCAACACGTTTTTCCCAAAATATCGTTCAATATCACTTCGTAAATACATTTCCACTTTCAAAGGTCCATTAAAATTCTCATAAAAAACTACATATCTTATCCAACAAGGGTCCATTATGACATATATAAGTCCAAAATTACTATTTAAAGTCCAAAATCAAAGGTCCGTTTACATATTAAGTATATAATTATGTGTAGAAATAATATGGATCACAATATGCTCTTCCATTAAGACGCGGCTCAAATATGGGACTTATTGGGTCATGAGTCCATTAATAACTCTCTATAAAATACGCAAAAAAAATTTAATGGCTTTAAAATAAGCTAATAAGCTACGTATCGCTTTTGGTTACTATCATAAGCCTCAAAAATAATCCACAACATACGCCATAACACAAAAATAATCAAAATCACTTTCCTAGTGATTTTGGGAATCCATTTGTGGCATATACGCCTAAATAAGCCAAGAAATAGCTTAATTAGCTTAAGAATATTCTTCAAATTTGTAGATTTCGACACGAAAAACCTTCGTTGTTTAAAAATGAATAACAAACACTAGAATCAACCACAATATTTATGTTTTTCATGTTTTCTTGATCAATACTTTCAAAAATTATAGAGTGTGTGTGTTGTAGGTTGCGGACGAACACAGAGAGAAGGGAGAGGATATTTTTTGATTTTGAAAATAGATACTATGTGTAAATAAGATAAGGTCAAGGATCTTAGTAAAATTTTGGACAAGGTTAGCTAAATTAATACCACCTTGTCTCCCTAGTCTTCTTTGCCGGCCCATGGATATCCCATGGGTCTCGGGCCTTTCTTTTCTGTGTCGGGATCACTTAATTATCGTAAAAATTCAACCGTAAAATTTACCACCAAAGTTAATTAACATTTTTATTTCACTTTAAAAATACTTTTCATTACCTAGTGTATTCACATGAATTTTCCACTTTAAACCCTTCATAAGTCAATTTGGACATTAACGGACGTGTCTCGGTTCGTTTTTTCGGCATTTTTTCAAAATTCACGGGGTCAACCACCCGGAATACACCATAACTTAATATATACCTTCAAAAGGGTTATTAATCCACAATTAAACCTCAAATTCATACATATCTCATAAAATCAACCACCGGCAACACGGTAAACAGAATCTGACTAAATGGACAACAGTCAAATAGTCAAAGGGACTATAAATGAAAATATTAGAACACATAAAGGGGCATTGGTTACTTTTCTACCCCCTTAAAAAGAATTTCGTCCACAAAATTCAAACTAATAAATCCACTAAACAAATCTCGGGTACTTCAATTTCATCTGATCTTCATGTTCCCACGTGAATTCAGGGCCACGTTTTGAATTCCACCAAACCTTGACGATGGCAATCCTACTACGCTTCAACTTCTTAAACTCTCTTTCCAAAATTTCCACAGGCTCTTCCACAAAATTCAACTTAGCATCAACTCGAATCTCATCCAATGGCACTTGCAGTGTTGGATCAGCCAAACACTTCTTAAGGTTTGACACGTGTTACTTGGTCATGAACACCATTCAATTTCACTCAGGCTAATCTAATCGATATGCCACAAAGCTACTTTCTTAATAATCTCATACGTCTAAACAAACTTAGTGCACTTACTTTCCTTCTTCCCAAAGCGTACCACACCTTTCCAAGGCGACACTTTGAGCATGGACATTAATCACCTACCATCTAAATACTCTAGGGACTTTCTATATTATCGCATAAACTTTTTTTGACGGATACGTGCAGCCTTAAAGTCTATCCCTGAATCTACGAGGATTTTATCAGGTTGTCTCTTGCACTAAACTCAGTCCTATCAAAACTGATCTTTTCTCCACTCAGCCCACATAATTGGGGAATGACACTTTCTACCATACAATGCCTCCAAACGGAAGCACATTCTCACACTAGACGATTATTATTGTTATACGGAAAAAATCAACCAACGGAAGATTGAAACATCCCATCTTCCTACGAAGTCCATTGACGCACACTCTAAAGATGTCTTCCAAAGTCTCGATAGTACAACTCCACTTGACATCGGTCTGATGGTGATAAGCCGTAATCATATCTAAACGAGGTCCCTATTGCCTCTTTGCTTGCTGCCAAATCTCGATGTGAAAACGGACTAATCATGATCGCTATAAACGAGATAGGCCACACATGGTCTAGCAACTATATCATTCAAATATAATCTAGCCAACCTTTCCATCTTATAATCCTCACACATAGGTAGAAAATGAGCAGACTTAGTTAATCGGTCCATAATGACCCAGATTGTGTCATGCCCACTGCTAATCTTAGGCAACTTAGTCACAAAATCCATAGATATCCCTTCCCATTTCCATACGGGAATCTCAGGTTGCTGGAGCAGGCCAGATAGCCTTTGATGCTCAGCCTTAACCTTCAGACAAGTTAAACACTTACTAACAAATTTCAGCTATATTCCTTTTTCATTCCGGCCACCAATACATTCTCTCAATTCATTTAATTCATCTTATCACAACTCGAGGTGTACAGTGTACTTTAACTTATAGGCTTATCCATTTATCAGGAGTTCTACATCACCCTTAAAGGTACCCATAGTCGTTCTTGGTAGTACAATTCCATCACTTTCTTGTTCCTAATCTTCATCTAACCTTTTTGCATTACTGCAAAACTCATCATAGCCTCTTTTAAGCCGCCAGTATCCTTTTTTTGATATCGGACTAAAGGATCATATTCATTGCTCTAAAATCTCTTAGCTTACTCTTTCTTCCTACTTAGGGCACTCAGCTTTACCACATTCGCCTTAACAGGATGGTAGCGAATTTCACAGTCATAATCACTAAACAACTTATCCAGCGACGCTGTCGCATATTTAACTCTTTCTGACTAAAGATATGCTAAAGACTCTTATGGTCCGTATAGATGACACTCTTTGTCCCATACAGATAATGTCTCCAGATCTTAAGTGCAATCAAGACTAACACCCAAACGCTAAAATCTTGGTGGTATAATTTGCTCATGAATTTTAATACTAGACGCTAGGCTATCACTTTACCTCTTTGCATGATCACATCTGGCTAGTCTATCCAGGCGGCATCCACCAATATACCACAAAGTCTTCTGGTCCATCGAGGAGAGCTAGAACAGGCGCATTACACAACTTATCCTTCAAGGTCTGAAATGCCAATTCCTGTTCCTCACCCCAATCGAAAGTCTTACTCTTCTGAGTCAACATAGTAAGAGACTTAGCTATTTTAGAGAAGTTCTTAATGAACCTACGGTAATACCTAGCCAATCCTAAGAATGAACGAACCTCGGTCGGAGTTCTATGGCTTTCTAATTCTTATACAGCTTCATCTTACTCGGGTCCACATTGAATTCCATTACCAATTTTAAACACATGCCCAAGAAACTGCACTTCTCTTAGCCAGAATTCACACTTAGAAAACTTAGCATACAGTTTCTCCTTTTTGAGCAGTTCCAAGACTAACCTTAAATGTTCTACATGCTCCTCTTGAGTCTTAGAGTAGATTAAGATATCGTCTATAAACACTATCACAAACTTATCAAGATACGGCCTACAAACTCTATTCATCAAATCCATAAATATTGCTTGTGCATTAGTCAGACCAAAGGGCATTACCGTGAACTCAAAATGTCCATAACGAGTTCTAAACGCAGTCTTTGGTATGTCATCCTCATGCACTCTCAGTTGATGGTATCCAGACCTTTGATCTATCTTCGAGAAAAACTGCGACCCTTGCAGTTGATCAAATAGATCATCAATTCTAGGAAGTGGATAACGATTCTTAACAATCAACTTGTTCAATTCTCTATAATCAATGCATATCCTAAAAGAACCATCCTTTTTCTTAACAAACAATACCAGCGCTCCCCAAGGTGACGAACTTGGTCGAATGAAACCTTTGTCTTGGAGTTCCTTGAGTTTTCCAGACAACTCCTCCATTTCAAAAGTTGCCAAATGATAGGGAGACTTTGCTACCGGCGTTGCTTCAGGGATTAACTCAATCCGAAATCTAGTTCCCAATAGGCGGTAATCCAGGATAGTTCTCCGAGAATACCTCAGGAAAATCTCTAACCACAACAATCTCTTCTTGTTTCTTATCACTAGCCTTAGCACTCATCAAAAATCTCGCTTTCTCTTTCGGTCTCTCTCCTACTACTCTAAGCACCTTGTCATCCAGTAGTGGTATCTTCGCTACCTTCTCATGGCAAATTATTTCAGCCTTATAATTAAACAACCAGTCCATACCTATAATCATATTCACAAAATTTCATGCCCAAATGGTATTCAAATCGATGTTCAAAGACATGACCCTCGATTTTCTAGTTAACAAACCCTTAATTAACCATATCAATCTCTTCTAGCTGCCTCGCTAGCTATCTCAATTCATATTTGATGACCTAAGTCGTTGGGTCTAAGGCTACAGGAGGTTAAAAGTAGTAGAAACAATAACTATAGTCGTACCAGAGGAAATAAGGTAGTGGCAAAATGATCGTTATAAGTAAAAACGTACCCGTCCAACTGTTCGAGTTCCTGGCGAAGCTTCCCTTTGCTCCCAACATGAATGCCCTACCCTAGCCTGGTTCCCTTGGTTTCCACGACCTTGACCCCCGTTATTAGCAGCAACTTGATTTGGACGATTTCCTTCCGGTTCTTGTGCTCTATTCAATCTAGGGCAAGCGACATGGACATGGTCGGTACTACCACACTGAATAACATGCTCTATACAGTTATGGTTTCTAGCATTGACAGGATCTCATTTCCTTGGCACCACTTACATTCCTTTGCCAAATGACACTGGGCGGTACATTGAAGAAGGTGCGACCAAGGCCCTCCGGGTGCATGGTTAGGAAGGTTGCTGGTGGGTCATCTAGACCAAGTACCCCATATTATCTCTTCTCAGGGTTTTACAGTAGTAGCAAATTAAACAATTCCTATTCCAAGTGTCCTTTATTTGTCATCCCTACCATTCTTTTCGGTAAAACAACCGGGACTTGACAGGTTAGGTCAAAACATAGTGTTGGACTTATGAGTCTGTTGCAACGTTACGGTTTATGTGATTTTATGTGTTATAGTGTTAATATGTGTTTGTGTGGGTTATGTTGAGATTGGATATTCAATCCCATTGTGCGTTATCGGGTCTCATTAGGATTGGATTTGTTGTTAAATATTTTGTTGAGTTCATTTCGTTCAACTTTTGGTGTGGTGGAAGATGGTTATTGAGATTTTTTAGCATTTTGTGTTAATTGTGTAAGAATTTATACGTATAGTTTATTTTTGTGTTGTAATTGAAAGATAAGTTTAGGTTTTAGAGGTTAAGTTAAGAGAAATGAGTTATTTTGATGGAGAATTTCATTTTTATCACTTATAGTGATAATGGAATTGATCTTAGTATTTTGAATAGAATTGTTTTGGTTGATAAGTTGTTGTTCGGTGATGGATTAAAATGTAAGCGTGTCATTTATGAAAGAAAATAGTTTGTTAAAATATGGAGGAGTTTTTGATAAATTTCCGTATATAGAAAGTAAATTTGGAAATGAAAAAGTTATTTTCAGAAAGCGTAATAAACAATAGGTTTGCGGAAAAAGGTTTTGGAGATAGTTTATGGTTTTATAAATTATCAAAACTTGCAAGTTCTTTTAGTAAATAATAAAAATAAATAAATTAAAAATTATTTATGGATGAATAGTAGAACGGGAACTTGTAAAAATAAAAAAGAAAAAGAGTCCAAGTTGGGCTTCAATACTTGTAGAAAGGGATATTCCATTAGCCTAATAAGGCAACCAAGGATTAGAAAAATACAGATTTTTTTCCCCCCCTTGCTCTGGTCGGGACCGAATCCTCATGAGGAAAAGAAAAAAAAAGTTTTTTTTATCAAGTTATTAAGGCTAATCATTCTTTCTAGTTTAATCTTTTTAGTTTTCTTGTTTATTTATGTAATCTAAACATGAGGATTAAGTTTTTTACATAAAATTTATTTAGTTTGCTTAAATTAGGGTTTAGGTCTTTTGTAATTAATGGTGATATTAATGATTAGGGTTCATAATTGTAAGTGGTTATGATTTTAATGAGGGAATGGGGCTGGAATTATGGCGTTTGGTGTTTAATTAATGGAGCAGAATTTAAGGTTCAGATTGTGGTGCGAATCTCTCCATGATGAGAATGCAAACGGACATTGATTCTTTTTTTTAAACTGTAGATTTTTGATCTCTTTCCATAAAAATTTCTAGCCTTCGAAGATTTTTATGGTGGGGAAAGGGGTTCAAATGTTGTTGACAAGCAGTTGTCAAAAACTGTGTTTTCAGGACGGATTTTGAGTTAAACTTACGTGTGGTGAAATCCCTACTAAGATGTAATTTTTAATACTAAGAACCTTTTACAGAAAGTAACTTTCATATGTCTATTAAGAAACCTTAAAAGGGAAAAGGCTAAAATTAATTTTAAGTTGGGTTTTGAAGTTGAAACTTTTTAGTGTGCAATCAGATCCGAAAGTGACTAGTTTGTAAGTTTGATTTTCAAAGGTATACTTGTGCATTGAATAGATGCATGGGCTTCTGAGGGAACTTAATATACACATGTGGGGTCATGTGTGAATTTTGGTGGGAATTATGGATGTGTTTTGGTATGGGTTTTAAGTCGTGCAAGTTGGGTAAAAATTCTGCATTTGAGCAGAAAGTTGTAAGTGTTTAAAATAAAAGTAGAAAGTAAATAAAAGATATAATGAAGATATAAAATGATGGTAGAGAGTCTTTACATATAGTATAGATGATATTAGTCCATCATTAGGGTTGTTATATTGGATTAAGCGTTTAGCTTACCGATGGTAACATGAGCTTTTATTGTGTATAGTTTTTAAGGAAGGAGTTTGAGTTACTTGTAGCTGCGCATTCAGGTGAGTTTCATAGTCCCATTTTTACATTGCTTTTAAACTTGGGATGAAAATGATGCAAGTGTTGAAATGTTTTGATTACTGTGATAATGTGGGTCTGAAATGCGTGGACATAATGTGGCTATTGTATGTTACGTGCTACATGTACAGTGATATGGTATGATTCTTGATTTTGTGGATGATTGTGTCTTGATATTGTGGATCCCAGTATGCAAGGTTGGTAGTGGTAAGACTGCATGTATCCGGAGTGGTCATGTAGCACACCTTTGGTAGTGGTAAGACTACGAGCTGCGTAGCACACCTTGGTAGTGGTAAGACTATGTGGTGGTTATGGCCACGTAGCACACCTTTGGATGTTGGTATGTTTGGATTGTTTATGCATGTTAGCTTGTATGATAGCTCACTTATTGTCCTGCCATGTTTTTTTTATTTATCACAGTAATGTTGTGGTTTAAATTTTTTTGGATGTCCTAAACCTATGACTCTCACCAACTTTATGTTGACGTTTTTGAGCATCATTTTCAGGTAATCAGATTGAGACTAATGATGCTAGGAGAAGTGGCTAGAGAGACCTTAGGATTGGCTTGTGGAGTTCTGCTTATTTTTATTTAGACTTATGTTGTGATGGATAATTTGTGTGCGATTGTATTGCTTTATTGTTGGATTATGCTTTGCGCGTGTATGACATTACTTAATAATGCAAGACTCCTTTATCTTGTGTTGGGTATTGTTATGACACATAGTATCCCCGTTAGTTATTTCCTTTTCCTTTTAGTATCTCTATAGTAGACACCATTGTGTTGTAACGATATCCATGAAGTTTCACCTCGTGATTCCGCCTTGGCGGGGTGTGACACAAACGATATTGGACATGCAGTCTCAAGAAACCCTAACCTAGGCATGAAGTCTGAACGACATGATCGCAGCCCTAAGCCGATTCTTATCATGATCTGCAGACAAATCACTTCTCTTCTTTAAATTAATCAAGAAGCACGTGAAAAAGACAAAATTCATGTGGACTAAAGAAGCCAAACATGCTTTTTAGGCACTAAAGGTACTCTTAACTGAGCTAGCCACAATGACAGCCCTAATCCCAAGTGAAACCCTATCAATGTACTTGGCGGCTTCCAACGACGCCATATGATCAGTATTGGTATCCGAAAGAGAAGGCATACAAATGTCTATTTCTTCTAACTAGGTGCTTCATGACGCAGAATCGAGGTATTCGCTAATTAAAAAACTCGCACTCGCACTCTACGTCTTAGCCAAGTGTTTACGAAGATACTTCCAGGCATACCCAATTGAGGTAATCACAGATTAGCCACTAAAACAAGTATTATTAAAACTAAAAAACTCAGGACGAGTAATCCCTTGGGCAATCACCTTGGGAGGGCATATAATAACATACAAGCCTAGACACTCAGTCAAAAGCCAAGTAATGGCTGGAATAAAATACCAAACAAACACCCTACCAATAATGGCAAACACTAGGACATAACTAATTACCCAGGCGAGGCAAGCCACTGAATAAGATCCTGAAGCATGGGAGCTATACACAAACGGAGATTCTAATGAAAGGGGAACAAGAGCGAGACTTGTCCTCATCATTTTAGAGAAACACAAGTACACATATGCTCTTCGCTTCAACTTTAGCGCCTCCAACAACGAATGTACGAAGCCTTGCTAGCAGGCCTTAGACTCGAAAAAATAATAGGAGTAACTAAACCCCGAGAATACACCGATTCCATGCTGGTAACAAACCAAGTATCAAGGACATCGGAAGCAAGCAACACATCAATGATCGCAAACCTGGCAAAAGTAAGGGGTGCACTTCCACACTTCCAATCCTTTAGCATAGCGCATGTGCCAAGCGCGACAAACAAATAGGAAGCTAGACAGCTTAGCAGTCGATCGCCTAAAATAAGAAGTATGGGTAGTAGAAATACCAATGAAGTCCATTGAGAAAACTCATGAAGTATCACTTAAAGAAGAAGAAGCTACCACCTGGATGACACCCTTGATCATTTTCTTTAGTCAGGGGGAATTACCCGAGGAAAATGAAGAAGCCTAGAAGAGCGGGAGAAAATAACTCAACTATATCTCAAAGACAACATTCTATACATAAAAACTTACATGGGCCCCATGGAAAGATGTGCTGGACCAACTCAAACAGAAACCATTATGCAAGAAATACACCGAGGCATGTGTAGAATGCACTCAAGTGCAAGAGCAGTAGCGGCCAAACCCATCAAAATGGGATACTATCGACAAACAGCTAACAATGAAGCCGTTGCACTACTTTAAACATGCCTCGCTTGCCAATCTTACACAAAAGTCTAGCATGCTCCTCCACACGACTTAACCCAAATAACAACACCTTGGCCATTTCACAAATGGGCAATCAACATATGTGGACCTCTGATAATAGGTCCAGGAAATTTTAAATTCCTAATTGTTGTAGTCAATCATTTCACTAAATAGTTCGAAGCTAAACCCTTGGCAACCATTACAGGCAAGAAGGTGATCAACTTCGTCTTTAACCACATCATCTGTCGATTCGACGTTCTGTAAATAGTTATAAGTGATAATGGTACACATCTCGTCAACGATCCATTCAAGTCATGGTGTATTGACAGAGGTATTATTAGGGACATAACATCACCTTATCACTCTCAGGCCAATGGTCAAGCGAAAGTGGCAATTCATAAACTCGTCGAGGGGTAAAAAGAGAGCCAAAGACAATGACACACTGGGTGGAGGAACTATCAAGCATCTTATGGGCCCATCCAAACTTACCCAAGGAAAGCACAAGAGACATCGTTTAGCATGGTACACGGAGCCGATGCAATCATACCAGCCAAAATACTTATTCTAACGACGCGAGTAGCCATGATCAGCCAAGTGGAAAACGAGGAAGCTCTAAGGCTAAACCTTGACGACTAGAAGAAAAACATGAAAACGCATCTATCCAAATAGCACACTCAAAACAACGAATGGCCAAATACTACAACACGAAGGTTTTCCAAGTATGGTTCAAGCAAGAAGGCCACGTTCTCAGGAAACCCAATTATTGTTCAAGCAAGAAGGGCCATCGTACTCAAGGAAAAAAAAGAGGTCAGCAAAAGGCCTGCAAACATATAAAGGAAAAATGTTCTAGCTAACCTGGGAAGGCCTCGTGTACGATCAAAGCAAGTAGAATTCCCCAATGGGTCCTACTATTACAGAGACCTGGAATGGCGACATAACGTACCACTTCCCTTGCAACTACATCCCTATTTAAAAGGAAATGCACTACATTCTATGTAGTGCATTATAGACTTCATCATTTCTACAATTTTTACCCTAATCATTCAAAATGTTATTGTATACCTGGGACAATGTAAGAACATACAAGTAAAATTACTTAATGGAAAATTTACATGTTTCTTAAACAATCCAAAGCTTCCAGCCTCTACATTAAAAGAATTGTTTATCTGTGTGAAAACCTTGTACATGCGCCAGCTACAAACGAACAATAGACTCGACATACAAGCCACACTTTACATCAGAATCCTTAAAGATCGTAGTACCAAAAGGCGTTGAAACAACTAAAGCAGGAGTCTTGTATCTCTATAGACAAAGTTCTCATTAGAAATTCTGACCGGGACCCAAATGCCATACGAAAACAATATCAATGTACAATAAAGCAATGTTACACTTATCGGCGACTGGTCAGGTTCTAGTACCTGCCTTTCCTATCCTTAAAGTCAGTTCACCTGAGCGATCTCTGCTATTCCATAATGATTGTGTATAGTGATCTAACATTATGTGTTAATTCATTATCATCAACCCTTTAGATTTTTTAAATTGTTAAGGTTTCTGAATTTATTTTTAGAGTTTTCTTTCCATCGCTATTAAGGTTTTTGTCTTACAATGATCTGTTTCCTCCTTGAATCCCTAAACTTCTGGTTAGGTTTTGTTTTGTGGATCGTTGTATTCATATAAAAAAGGAGAGACTACATTGAATCACTTAACTGACCTACGTTGGGGATTACATATCGATCTCCTGGTTTGTAGTGTTGATTTGTTATACTTTTCAACTACGGGATTCAAAGGGGGGATAATTGAAGCTGTCATAAATCCAGTTTTAAAAGACGTAAACCAACTAGGTTTTTTTTTTGCTTTTTCTGGCGTCGTGTCTGATTAACTGTACGATTAAAATCTCTTTGAGGTTGCTTGAGAGTATGCAAAAAAGGTTTCCATTGGGTTCGGTAGAAATAGGAGGAAATCACAAGAAAAAAGATATTAGTAAGTCGGGTGAATCACAACCTGCTAGTTCACAAGAGGAACGGGATGTTAATGATAATGGAAAGGGTGATTCGGCCAAGGGGATGGATGATGATTGATATAGCTATTCTATATACGTAAAATATAAAATAAAAATATGACCACACACAAATTCCAGAATACCACTTGAAGGACAAAGGTAAAAAAGGAAAATCTTCACAAGATATATATAATATAATTACATAATTTAACCCGGAAGTAATAAGATCTTCCGCCGGTCGTTTGCTCCCCAACGACTTGTGAAATTGAAACCACACGTTCTTGTTTGGAGAACAATGATTTGAATAAAAAAAAAAAGGAGTTGATTTGATTATCTCAATAACTACTAATTAAAAGGTAACAAGTAAAAATAGGAAATAAAAAGACTAAAGCAATAAAGCACAAAAAGCAATAAACTGTGAATAAATTAAATGCGTCGAAGTAAGCAAACTAAGGCAAGATAACTCCTAAAAGGCAAATTAAAATTGCTTAAACCTAAAATCAGCAAAAGAAAATTATTAAGAATAAAAAATTATTTTTTTATTATTATTTTTTTGAATTTTATTATGAATTAAAAACTCAATTTATTCTATTTAAATCCTAAAAATAAAAAAGAAAATACAATCAAATCCTAAAAAATTTCTAAAAAATGATTTATTAAACTTAGAAAATCTAAAATAAAATATAAAGATTCAGAAAACTATTTTTAACTAGATTTTTATAATAAAATCCTATTTTTAGAATTAAAAATTAAAGCTTAAAAATAAAAATTAAAATCTAAAAAGAGTAAAATGATTTTTCGGATGTAAAACTAAAAGAAATTAACCTAAATACTAAAAACTAATTTTTTATATTTTTTAAAAGTATTTTTGTATTTTTAAAATGATTTTCGAAAATTTAAACCTAAGAAAAATCCTAGAAAATAAACTACTAAATGGAAAAATTCCAAAAATTCAGGAAAAGTCCTAAATTCTCGCAGGAACAAGTGAAAAATAGGACCAACCCAACAGCTAATCAAATAAGCCCCTAAATAAGCTGAAACAGCTACGGCTTATTAACTTGGGCTTAAGGCCCAAGTGACTATAACAAATAAATGGAAGAAGACTTGGACGGATGAGCTAATGTAGTGATGGTTAAGGCATTGTGTTGTGTGGGGTGAGAGTTCTTTGGGTTCAAGTCCCAGGAACACGTTTTTTTGCAATTTTTTTAATTACACACATCTCTCAAAGCACAAATATGAAGAACACACTTTATTTTAAGCAATTTTTATAAAACAATATAATCAGAAACTCAAAAAAAAACTCTTAACAAGCTTATGACATGAGAGCTGTTTCAAGAATATGGCTTTTTGACAACTAAAAAGCTTAAATCACATTCAATAAGCACTCAGACCTCAAATAGAGACCAATTTTAAAACCACAAACTTGTTTTAAAAGCTCATGAGATGTAGAAGCCTACTTTGAATAAGCTAATTAACCAATAACACAAAACTAAACTGAATAATACTAATCTAAATGGCAAACTCAGTAGAAAGACTTTAAAGTTAAAATACAAATTAAGCTAAAATGGATAATAAGCTATAATGGAACCTGAGCTTTGAAAACTTAACAAACTACATATAAGCTATAAGTTTCAACATGAAAAACTATATCCTATAACAAAAATTTTAGATTTAAAAGCTAAGATCGCAACATCAACTGTTTTATTTTTTTACGCGCATTTTTGATGACTTTAAAAAGCAAAATGTACCTTAGTAAATAAGCTAGAATTCTAAAAACAAGTTTTATTCTAACTAATCCTATAAGTAAACTAAAGTCCTACTGAGTTTAATAAGCTAAAACCTAATGAAACTTAACTTAAATTGATCAAGAAGGACTGCAGTAAGGAGCTACTGCAGGTCCTGCTGATGCACTTGGCCAAATGGTCAAAACTTAACACTGCAGTCCCACCTAGTGGTAAAACCTGCTATAGACACACACAATGAGTGTGTTGTAATCACAACACAGAATGAGCAAAACAAGTTATCCAACACAAGTATGGCTTGATTAATTTATTAACAAACTTAGAAAAGTAAAAAAATTCCCCTGTGCAAAACAAAGAGATTAGGACCTTAACTTTTTAATTTTGAAATCTAATTACTTGAAATTCTTTTACTACTGATTTTAAAATGTATTAGAAACTGGTTCAAATGCAATGACCTTATCTCAATTGACTTTTAGAAGTCAAATTGCATTAATCCAAACACCACCTATTCACTAATGCATAATCTATTAAAACTTTAGATTTAGCATACAGCCGACAGACACATTCGAGACTAATCATCCAAACACGAGCAGTCTCACCGTCTCTACCACATAAATATCAATATCAAATAGCTATCACCATCATCTCTACGCCCCACACAAGACCACTACTCTAATAGCGCGACAGCGAGAGCGCGATTTATAACTAGTAATCAAATGATCTACAAGCTAAGCTAATTATATTTTTTTTTGGATTTTAGTTGATTTATGACAGAAGTATATAGAAGAATCTAAGATCTATAATTAATATATAGCTAAAAACAAATTAAAAGACATAACTAATAAGCACAATAAGACAATATAAAGCACAAATAAGCAACTAGAAAGCAGTTTAAGCAATTGATAAGCAAATAAGCAAAACTACACTAAGTATTTAAAAACTGAATTTGAAATGAAGACTTACAATAAGCTTTAGCTAAACAAAAGCTTAAAAGGCTCAAAGAGCTTGTCTACTAGCCCTGGCTTAAAATAAGCTAGTAAAAGTTCATGGAAGCTCATCCTTTCTAGCTTCCCTTCCATAAGCTCAAAATTTAATAAGTCAAGGAATTAAGCTGATTTTAGATATTCAAGTAGATTAAATGATCAATTGCGCTCAATCACAAGCTTAGAGACTTGTGAGAGCTTATAAGAGCTTATCAAACAATACACAAACTTTAGAGCTTATTGAGAGTCTTATGACATTTATATTAAAGGAAAACTTGATTTATTTAAACTAGAAAATTCATTACAAAACATTAAAGCTAAATTACATTGACTTGAAAGAGAAACTTTATAAGCCAGTTGATGAAGCTTCCAGATGCAAATTCAGTTACACGCTCCTCTTAACATTGGCCTTTGATCATCTCTCAATCATTGGATGCCTATTTCCCACCGTTAGATTAGATTTTGTCACACGGATTGCCAGCGTGGCAATCCGTGTTTGTGACACCTTTGTGCTTCTTCTGTGAGTGTATATAGTACAAATCCCATCATTCATTGTATTTCTTTCATGATCCACGTGTGATTCTTCATTAGGGCTTGACCAATAAGATTGCTTGGGTGACGTTTTCCTTTGCCAATGTGTACTTTAACACTTGAATTGCCGTTTCTAGCCCTTAATTGTGAATTGCCCTTTGTTTTTGACCCTGTGGTAAAATCTTGAAGACGATGAATAGTGACAACGAGAATTCCCACATGAAATCCTTTTATAAAAGGATTTGTTTGACTTTTATTTTTACCCGGGTTTAACCTTTTGACTTCTAAAAGGACATGGGCCGGGTGTTGGGCTTAGTTAACAAATTTAGGATTTAGGTTATATAGAAGGGTTTAAGCCTGTTTATTTTAGGGACCATTTTTGTAATTTAGAAATTTATGAAGGACTTGTTTGGTAACTTTGGGATTTTTTGTCTTGTTGTGACTTTGACCAAGCGGATAGGAGCTTGTAAATGGATAAAAAGGGTAACCGGTTATTAACTATGAAGGGTTGTTAAAGCCCATTAAAGTTAGAGACCCATTTTGCATAGTGTTTGGAAATATCGAGCGGACGTTAGGGTACTTAGGGATTTTTGTCATTTGTGGCATTGATCCTTTTGATTTGACCAATAGTTGACTGAGAGTTTGACTAGGTTGAAACTTTTGACATCTTGATAGCCTTTCGTCCGGCTTTTTTGGCAGGGTCCCTTTTATTCTCGTTCGTGTGTTTGCCCGTTTACCGTTTTCTTGAAATTTTGTACAATATCCTTTCACTACACAATCATAAATTACAAAACAAGCAGTATTCAATTCAAGCATTTAAAGCTAATTTTGTCTTTTTAGGGCCTTATTTGATATAAAAATGGATATTTTTTTCACACATATCAATGATAAACTGTTTCCTAGTCTGGATACCTAGGAGGAAATTCATGTGGTAAGTGGGTTAGTCCTTAAAGTGGTTAAGGATGGTATGGCTTTTGGTTTTATGGATCCAAATGTCATGGAAAGGGTGGATAAGCCGGTGAGAATTATTCTAAAATCTATTATGAAGAGACAATAAGTAGATTGAGATAGAGAGAGAGAGAGAGAAAGAAAGAAAAGAGAGGAGAAGAAGGCAGAGAGAGACGAAGCAGGAGGAGAGATGCGTGCTGCGTGACAGAACGCATATGTCACTTACGATACTACACTTGCAGCGACTAGAGAAATGTTAGAGTAGAAAGAGTAGAGAGAAAGAGAGAGAGAGAGAGACTCCACGATATATACTGGTTCGGGATGGGGGTTTAGACCATCTGTACGTCCAGTTTTGAATCCACGACACCAATACTATTACTCTAGTATAATCCTTATGGTGGACTATAGACCGTATTACAATCTAGCTTCACCGATATGCACTAAGATCGGCACCCACAAAGAAGAGCTACTCCTTATGGTATTTTGCCCTCAGAATCCACCCCTAAGAACCCGTGATTTGACTTAACCACTAGGATCACTTAGATCAACTACGACCACTAAGAACTTCCCTTAGAAGCTTACTAAACCCCAACTAGATCTCTGATGATCTAGGCTTGATCACAAAGATACAAGACTTCCCTTACAACCAAATTGAATGAAAGTTGATTGTTCAAATCAAGTCCTAACCTAACCTAAAGACTCGATTCTAATAGAAAGGGTATAAGAAAGAAGACCCTCGATTACTAACATACAAGTGTGGATTAAGTACTTATGTATCTCTCTTGCAGAGATGTGTTCTTCAATAGATGATTGAAGAAAAGATAAAAAACACAAGATGTGTTAGACTTGGAGGATAAGAGAAGAGAAAAGTGAAGAAGAAAGAATGGCAAGAGGTGAGGAATACAATAACCAAGAAGGAGTATTTATAGGCCAAGAACATAGAAATGGAAAAAATCAAACAGCAAGTGTCGCGCTGACCCACACGTCAGCACGCCAGACCCTTTGTCGGGTGTTTTTGATTTTTGACATTTTAACTACCCTCTCTTGCTAAACCCCCAATTGTACTTCACACTTTAACCTTTCTACTATTCTTATACTCAAGATCAATCAACTTAAATAGCCATTTGATAAAAATATTTATGAAGTAATTTAGAAGAAGATTAGGGAATGTTTGTCCAATATCAAAGAGATAAAGAACAAGTATTTGACAAAGGGTGTATTTGGGTATTCCTCACATGTAAATGGTTTAGTTGGAAACTAACCATGGTTGAATTGATGAGTTGGCATAGTTAGGATAGAAAGGAATATGCCAAATGAATATTCTCTCCTTGGTGAGCAAGTGTGCATATTGGAGGGATAAGTTTGAATTTCAAATTCAAATCTTATTAAGCACATGTGAGATAAGATAAGAAGGAATGAGTTAGGATGATGTGATGTTGTGATGTGATAGAAGGGGGCTTATGGCTTGAGATTCAAATTTGAATATCACATATGGGATAAAGATGAGGATGTGATGAGGTAAGTTGGATTGGTCACATAACATGTTCAAGGGTTAAGATAAAAGAGTGTGTGTGTGTAATTTGAATTTCAACTTTGAGAGAGTATGTGAGTAAGGAAAGGAAGTGTATAAGAGAAGCTTTGAGTATGTATGTGTGTGTATATGTGTGTGTGTGTGAATTTCAAATTGAGTTATGTGAAGAAGAGAATGAATAGAAGATATGTAGTGGAGAATGTGTTGATGTGAAAGGTTGGAGCCTATGTTTAAATGTTGGGGGACAAGAAGTACATCAAGTACAATGGTATAATGAATGTGAGTTATCCCATGTGGGTATTATTTAGGGAATGTTTATATGGAGAAAGGTTTAAGCTTGAAGGTGGTGCTGATGGTGAAAAAGAGAATAATCAAAGGATTGATTATGGTTTATAATCATATTGCCATTAAGAGAGAAAAGAGAGGGCACATGTGATTATGGGTTGGTTTAAGAAAGGAGTGTATAGAGTGTGTAGAAGTTATAATCGTTTGTTGGGTAGAAAGGATTAATAAATAATTAGGAGGATGTTCAAAAGAGAAGTGATTATGTAGAGGATATGTGAGGAATACATGTGTGAGTTTGTAAATCTTCTATATAGAAAAAGGCAGGAAGGATCAAAGTAAGATCAACCTTCAAATACCACAAACTCAGTTAGTTATTTAGACTTTAATCCATGATTGTAAACAATAGATTTGATCACTAAACATCTTGTTGAAAACAAGTTAAGTGCTTTTCATCTCAGGTGAAGCATATCCCATAATGGGAAAGGATGTATTTACGCAAAGTGACCTTTGACTTAGTTTGACCAATAAGGAAGTAAAACTCGTTACGTGATTAGGAACAATGTAAATCCAGATTAAGGTCAAATGGATACTTTCGTTTGATGGTATGTTGAAAGTATATACATACTAGGTTTAGAAAGAGGTTTTGGCCTTGGTTAGAGGCAATTGATAAAAGATTTGACTTGGCATTTTGTTAAAGATGGGAGGGTTTGTTTTTTCTCATCTCTAAGTCTAAACCTCATTTGGAGTGTTCCCATATGCTCAAATATCATATTCATACCTGTAGTGAAGTTTCCACATGTGTCGGGTAAGAGGAAAGCCGAATAATTAAAATCCATAACCAGGACATCAAGTGGCGCGCTGACCCACGCGCTGACGCACCATCACCGCACTAGGAACAATGTTCTCGGTTTTCTGGATTTTGGCTATCGTTTGTAATTGTAAGTGTTGTGAACGTTTAATTGTCATCATTAAAACATAAAGAAGATCCAAGTCAATGTTGCACCGACAATCTCCCCCTATTTAATGATGACAAATAAAATTTTGAAAGAAAGTTAAAATTACAAACACAACAAAGATGAAGAACACCGTTGATGTAGCTTGCGTCTTGATCTTGGCCCTTGTAATTTGGTGATGCTTGAACATGGTCTTCACCTAGCTTTGGTAGCTCCTTTGCTTATTTTCTCCCCCATAAGATCTAGCTCCTTTGCTTTCCTTCTCCCTTTTTTTTCAAATAAAAAAGCGGGATCTTGGGCTTTTGCTTAAAGGTTGATATCTATGTAGAAGAAGAGAGTAGATATCTTGAAACGTGCTCCCTTTAGATAGTTAATCCCCTAATGACATCAAATAACGTCACATTTATACCATCATTTATCCCAAATAAGTTACCTACTTTTATATAATTATTGCAAGAATTCGTACTTAATTGCTTAAAAGTGTTATTTGTAGTAATTGAGGAGTGATTTGTGAAGACATGCTAAAAGGTGCATATTTTGGAGCTAAAACAAAGATATTTGAAGATTGCTCAATTCTGACGAATACGCCGTATCCACAAAAAGAGATACGGCGTATCAGCGCCAACTCTTCATAAGAAAACGCGTTCAAACAATTCCCAATACGGCGTATTCCTCTTCTGACATACGCCGTATCCATCAAGATAACTAGTTAGAGATACGGAGATATTTATATTTTGGGAATGAATATTATATTGATTATAAACTTTGCGCGCACTCCAAGGGAAGCACCCCAATACGCCGTATTAGCCTAGCCTAATACGGCGTATCCAGACTTTTTCAGAGACTATAAATAGAAGACTCAAAAACGAGTTTTCAGTGTGCAAAATCATATTCTTAATACCATACTCATAAAAGACGATTTTCTAAAGAAAAGAAGAGCAACCAAAGTTCAAGCATCAATCACAATTCCATAAAAGACACCGTGTAATTCCAATACTCTTGTAATCATTTAATTTTTGGTATCGTTCGGTAAAACGTTTAGTTTACCTTGGTTATTTGATCACGCTTGTATAATTACAATGGTTATGGGCTAATACCCTTGAGTATTAGCCATTTTAATGAAGATTTAATGTTTGGTTTGTTTTAAAATCGATTTTCTTAATTTATCGTTGAAAGTTTAATTATGTTTATCACATGATACTTGTCTACGTGTTTGAATATGCAACCTATCATTCAACTGGGTCTAGTTACGCCTAACAAGTAAGCGAGATACTGGGATAGCTCTTCATATCGTGTTTTATATTACTAGACCAATAGGATCACAAATAACGTTGTCTCTGTCTTTAAATTAAGAGCTTAGTTAGACCGGAAGGTGACCCGTAATGTTTCAACAAGTATGTTCTTAGTTAATTGATAAAGATTTGAATAGTGGACTACCCGTATATAAAATACTGTCAAACAGTAAGTGGGTAAAGTCTCGATGGGCTAGGGTTTATCAAGATCACCATTGCTTTAATCCCTAGATAGATTATAATTAAACTAAAAGGATAATTTATGCGAATACGTTAATCATGACAGGATTCAACGTGTCTAGGTCTTAGGATGATGTTCCGCCTAAGTCTTAAGAATGATATGCCGCTTCGAGATAAGAAATCATTGCACTAAATAAACAAACCAACGTTTAATCGGATTTAATATGGCTAATACGGTTTTTTATCATTTGGCTTGTACCGCTCTTTTATCTTCTGATTATTTTCTTGCATGTTTATTGTGTTTAGAATTGATTATTGTCACCATAAAACCCGTGCCAGTCTCTCAAGCTGAAAACCCCCATCATCATTAGAAGTGTATATAGCATAGGTTTAACAAGTAATTAGAATTAATTTAATTAGAGTAATTAAAATACTGATAGAATATAAGGTTAATGACCTCGCTCTTAGTGTTCGACACCCTACTTACCACGAAACTCCACCCGATCGGGTACACTGTCCGTTAAAGTGTTGTTTTAGGATAAGTCGGCTAAATATAAATTTAAAACATGGTAATCAATAAATTGACCCTACACGACAGCACATCAAATTTTTAGTGCCGTTGCCAGGGAGTGAAAAAGTTTAACCTTTAATTTCATTAGTATTTCTAACCATTAGTTTAATATAATCAGTTTAATTTAATTATGTTTATAATTAATTTAATTAGTGTAATTTAATTCTGATTGTAATTAATTTAATTGTGTATTTAAATTCAAGCATTATTTATATTTTGTTCTGGTGATACAATGTATTTACCAGTTAAATACGGCGTATCTAACCTTTTAAACAGATACAACGTATTCGACTCTAAAACTCCATACGTCGTATTTGTTTATTTGATCGTTTTCTTTCCTAGAAAATTTATTGCAGGTAAAAAAAATGGTGGACGACCCCAACATTACTATAGAAGAATATATCAGGCTTGAGGAAGAAAAAGCTTGTAAGAGTGGTAAGGTGTATAACTGGGAGACTGCTACGTATGGTAAGATCTGGTATGATAAAGACGTTCACGACCACTGATCTTTTGAAACTGAATTCCCAGCTATAGTCCTTAATGATGCGTTAACATCTGAAGCAACACTCTCTTGTGAACCCACGGTAAGTTCTCTTAACGATAATGAAATTGACTTTAGAATATCGTTTGACGAATCCGATGATGAAGATTACACGGTAATTTATGACGAAAATTCATTTTCCTATAAAATAATTTATGTCAACAATTTGAAAATGGATTCTGAAAATGATAATAAAGTCAATATGCCTTTGTTTCCGACACCCGAGCCTGAGATCAGTTATTCTAATGATTTAGACTTCTTTAAAGATTTTGAGAATGAATTTCCAGCCATTGTTTACAATGATGCCCTAACGTCTAAATTAGATTTCTTAACTGAACCTACTATGAGTCCTTAACATATCGATGAATCTAATTTGAAAGATGAAACATTATTGTCCGAATGTCATGAAGAGGAACAAAACGTTTTATACTTTAATGATCTATTTCCTTTCAATGTAATTTATCCTGATGATTTAAAATCAAATAAGGACAAAGATGATGATAAAATCGATAACAAACAGCATTTGGGGGATATGTCTGTCATACCATTACCTAATGTAATAAATACCAATGTTGGTGCCTATGCACATGGGTCAAATAAGCTTTTGAAAACAAGTCATAATACATCTAATAAATTTTTTAAAACTGAAAGATTGCGGCTTGTAATTATCTTAACAACGGGATGCTTTTAAATCTTATCAAGAATCTATATGTGCCGCTTGGCATCCCGTTCGACCCCAAATTGTTTTATAAGGATGGGATTAAATTGGGGCAAGTCTAACTTAAAAACTAGCTAAAACAAAAGTGCTTTCCGAGAGACAACTCGGTCGTTTTTAAATTGTTTGAATTGCTTTTAATTTTTTTTGCACGAGTCTGTCTTCCCAGACACTCCATACGGCGTATCGAACCCCTCTGGATACGGCGTATGGATGTGTCTGGACGTTATCAGTCTGTAATTTAGTTCCAGCACTTTAAAACTATTTAATTGTTTCTACAGGAACCATACGGCGTATCCTAAGGTTTGGGATACGGCGTATTGATCCCTGTACATTAGTGTGTTTAATTGTTTTCGTGCATTGTAACCATTTGTATAATCGAGATAGGAATTGCACTTTTGTCTTCTAAACTTTTATGCAGGACCTTGCTATAAGAAAAATTGACGATATGGTATACTCTGAAAAAGACGTGTGTTGAACTTGTACGTGCATTCTGAAGCCTCGTCAACACACTTTTTGCTCAAGTACTCAAATTAGAGAATCATCCTGAGCAACATATCAGGGGAGTTTCTCGTTCTAATTCTATTTCCCATTTTCTTTTATTGTTTTATCTATACAATGAGGATGTTGTATAATCTAATTGGGGGGGATGGAGAATTAGAACTCCCACTTGTCCTTTCTTTTACAAAATAAGATAGTATATGCCTAAATTTTTCTAAATTAATTTTTTTTCTAGCATAACTTTTGTAAAAATATACTAGTTACATGACCTCCGCGACACTATAACCCTTAAATGCCAAATTGTGAGAAATAAGCCTAATTCCATTTTCCCAACGTTTACTAAAAATTCCCACAAAATATAAGTTTGCCGGTGATGTAGTGGATTTAGAACGTGGCTTGGATATATTCATCGAGACCATAACGATAGTACTAATGACTTAGATAAGAAACATTTTTAAACTAGTAAATTATCTAAAATACAGCTCAAAAATGCCTAAATGTTATAAAATAAAAACTAACACACTGGTTAGATTAAATCCCGTGTAACCCTTTGCTTAACTCTCACCTATAGTAAGATCCCTAGAAAAATACTGTTGAGGGCCTTTTCTGTCTTTTTCAACACTCGTTAGCAACAAAAGGCCATAAGTTTTATTTCGTTACAACCTTAGACCTACCCTGTAAGATGAGCCTACTTAATCAAAGTTGCTAGTTGCTTTTGTGTAAAGTTTTGTATTTCTATGTCAAAGTAAAAATTTTCTATCTCTGTAATGGTCGAGAAATTGCACAATGCAATGGGAAAATATGTAGCTCCATGTAATTTTGCCTACTTTTGCGATTCCCCCCCTTTGAGTATTATGTCCGATAGATGAAGTGGTTAAAAAGAAAAATTATCACGGATGAATTATGATTTATGAAAACAGAAAAATTGCACAGAGGATTATTTGTGAAAAATAAAAATATGGAAAAATAGAAAATGCCTTCAAAAATAGAAGGAATGATTAAGTCGTCGCTAAAGTTAAACCGTTGAAATCTTGGACGGATCGATTTATTCGTGGACAAAAATCAAACGATTTTATAGTTTTTGTGAAAAAGTGGCCGATATCACCACTTTTGTAAAAGTATGTAACTTCGGGATGTTCGGGAAGTTGACCGTTATGGGAACGCCAACTTAGGTTGTCTTTGTCATTTCTATGATCAAGGCATTTGTGTATGTTTCGAGTCTTTATCATGGAACGGTCGAGAAAAGTTACTAGCAACTATCTTATTTGTTCAAGCTTAATCTATTTGTTTTGTAAATTTCATTTAACAACAATTTGCTTCCCTTTCCTAGTAATTAACCTTAGGTTTTACTCGAACGAGGTTGAGATCGAGTCATGCATGTCTATTCCGTCGTTATGGCCATGTATGTGTGACTCAGCCACCTTATTGGTTTATTACTTTTGGTGAAAACTAGAAGATTCCTACCCTATATTGTTCTTCATCCTAACCCTTGGTTAAACTCAAATAAGGATGTGAACGAACACACATGTCTCGTCGTTATGGCCGTGTATGTGTGCTCCAGCTGCCTTGTTGGTGTGGTACTATCGGTGAAAGATTGTTAGAATGATTAACCCTTAGCCTTATAAAAACCTAATTTGCCTTTTGACTTGTTTCTCCTTAGCTCTAGTGATGGAGATGTGTATCCTTGCCAAGCATATGATACGAAGCTAATCACGACCGAGCAAATGAGCGTACCACTTAAATGTTACACCCTAGATTAGTTGAGTGATCTGAGTGTTTTCATTTCATATTTCGTGAGGTGCTTGGTTTTGTCATGTAATTAAAACAAAAGAAGTGCTTAAACGGAAAAATCCTTGACTTTGGTTAGGATACATTTTCAATATAATCTAGAGTCTACTTGAGGACAAGTAGGATTCAAGTGGGGGGATATTTGATGACATCAAATAACGTCACATTTAGACCATCATTTATCTCGAATAAGTTACCTACTTTTATATAATTATTGCAAGAATTCGTACTTAATTGCTTAAAAGTATTATTTGCAGTAATTGAGGAGTGATTTGTGAAGACATGCTAAAAGGCGCATATTTTGGAGCTAAAATGAAGATATTTAAAGATTGCTCAATTCTGACTAATACGCCGTATCCATAAAAAGAGATACGGCGTATCAGCGCCAACTTTTCACAAGAAAACGCGTTCAAACAATTCCTAATACGGCGTATTCCTCTTCCACCATACGCCGTATCCATCAAGATAACTATTCAAAGATACAGAGATATTTATATTTTAGAAATGAATATCATATTGATTATAAACTTTGCGCGCACTCCAAGGGAAACACCCCAATATGCCGTATTGGCCTAGCCCAATACGACGTATCCAGACTACAAATAGAAGACTCAAAAATGAGTTTTCAGTGAGCAAAATCAAATTCTTCATACCATACTCATAAAAGACGATTTTCTGAAGAAAAGAAGAGCAACCAGAGGTCAAGCATCAATCACGATTCCATAGAAGACACCGTGTAATTCCTATACTCTTGTAATCATTTAATTTTTGGTATCGTTCGATAAAACGTTTAGTTTACCTTGGTTATTTGATCACGCCTGTATAATTACAATGGTTATGGGCTAATACCCTTGGGTATTAGCCATCTTAATGAAGATTTAATGTTTGTTTTTTTTAAATTGATTTTCTTAATTTATCGTTGAAAGTTTAATTATGTTTATCACATGATACTTGTCTACGTGTTTGAATATGAGATCTATTATTCAACTGGGTCTAGTTACGCCTAACAAGTAAGCTAGATACTGGGATAGCTCTCCATATCCTGTTTTATATTACTAGACCAATAGGATCACAAATAATGTTCTGTCTCTGTCTTTAAATTAAGAGCTTAGTTGGACTGGCAGGTGACCCGTTATGTTTCAACAAGTATGTTCTTGGTTAATTGATAAAGATTTAAATAATGGACTATCAGTATATAAAATACCGTCAAATAGTAAGTGGATAAAGTCCCGATGGGCTAGGGTTTATCAAGATCACCATTGCTTTAATCCCTAGATAGATTATAATTAAACTAAAAGGATACTTTATGCGGATACGTTAATTGTGACAGGATTCAGCGTGTCTAGGTCTTAGGATGATGTCCCGCCTAAGTCTTAAGAATGATATGCCGCTTCGAGATAAGAAATCATTGCACTAAATAAACAAACCAGCATTTAATCGGATTTAATATGGCTAATACAGTTTTCTATCATTTGGCTTGTACCGCTCTTTTATCTTTTGATTATTTTCTTGCATGTTTATTATGTTTAGAATTGATTATTGTCACCATAAAACATGTGCCAGTGTCTCAGGCTGAAAATCCCCCATCATCATTAGAAGCGTATATAGCATATGTTAATAATTAATTAGAACTAATTTAATTAGAGTAATTAAAATACTGATAGAATATAAGGTTAACGACCTTGCTCTTAGTGTTCGACACCCTACTTACCATAAAACTCCACCCGATCGAGTACACTGCCCGTCAAAGTGTTGTTTAGGATAAGTTGGCTAAATATAAATTTAAAACTTGGTAATCAATAAATTAACCCTACACGACATCACATCATCCCCCTTGTGCTAAGGGGGGATCCATGGATCATGAGCATAACCTTCGAGGTGTTCTTGGCTACAGTTAGAAACAAACAAACACAAAACAACACAAGCAACTAACATATACACATGTTTAAGTCTAACATGGGTTAGCTTACCATTTGAAAACTTAGAAACATGGATGAGTATAAGCATGGATTATTGTGACTTTGTACATTGTTGCATATATTCATATACATATTTTAACATTTTATATGTATAGTTATTCATGACTCTAATTACTTTTTGTTGAGCATGCTTGGACAACTATGTCATAATTTCATCCCATTATGTTTTTTAAGATATGTGTTTGATGCGGATGTTGCAAACGCAAAAGTTTTACAACCCTCCTAGGCAGTGTATGTAACCGTTGTAGTGTAGTATAGGCAAGAATCAGGGGGTTATTATCGTTCTCTAGGGGAATAGTTTGGTTATGTTCAAATTATATGGTTACTAAGGTCTAGAGGTTGAAAGAAGATTATTTTTGTGTTTTTATATTTTTTAGAAAGCAAGTAAAATCTCAGGTTTGAAAGGGGGTTTGATTAAACTAATTAACTACTCCTAATTCTATACTAATTGCAGAAAAGTAAAGTGATGGAAAAATTCGTATGGCAAAACAATTGTGTTAACCTAATCATGCACTACTCCCTAGTTAATATCTCTCGTTTTATTGCATGTCACCCTCGTTAATGTAATGTGTAGGTATTAAAAATACTTAATTCGGAATCCACCCAAATGGAAAGTGATATGTGTGAAAACACATATCCGTTTTATATCAAAATAGGCCCTAAAAAGATAAAATTGTGCTTTAAATGCTTGTATATTGCTTGTTTTGTCTTTATGATTGTGTAGGTACGAATATTGCAAAAATCTCAAGAAAACGATTAAAACCGGACAAACACGGACACGGGAACGAAATTGAGTGTGCAAGAGCCGGGAGAATGCTATCAAAGGTCAACAAAAGTCAACCTATGGTCAACAGTGGTCAACCATAAAAAGACAAAACCCAAAAATTCCAAATCAGTCCCTCAAAGTTAACCAAATTATAAAAAGAGTCCCTAAACCCTAACGGTGTTAACTTATGTTTATAAGAGTTAACACCCGTTAATCCCTTATAACAAATCCAATAAGCCCGAGCCCAAACACATCCCGTGGCCCAATCCCTTTATAAGCCTAAAATTTATAACCCGGGTCAAAGAAAGTCAAACACCTCCTCTTTTATAAGAGGTAAAACGCGGGAAAAACAGTTTTAACTGTTCATGATCTTCCCCATTTTACCTCGAGCTTAAATCAAAGGGGTAATTCAAATTGGCTATGTGGCTTAGCAATTCAAGTGAAAAGGTACACGTTGGCAGAGTATTACATCATCTCTCATTCTCATTGGCCAAAACCCAAAGGGAATGCCACGCGGTTCTGACAACAAACACACGAGGAATAAGGATTTTACACTAAAACGCTCACAAAAGAAACACAACATGTCACATCACGGATTGCCACGCTGGCAATCCGTGTGAGCTAAAGAATGATCCAACGGACAAGATTGTGATCTAATCATTGCTAATCATTGGAAGGTCAGGATGAAAAGGAGCATGCAAAGGCTTGACACCTAGAAGCTTCTCTTGGCAGCTATAAAAGGACTCCTTCACCCTCACATTATCATCTTCCTTTTTTTCCTAAAAAAACCTTTAGTTTTCAAAAAAAGCTTTATGTATTTTTAGTTTAAAATGTAATTTTCCTTATCAAGCCTTTGTAATTTCCTTTTATCAAACTTTGTAACCCGTTTTTAGTATTAATAAAATTCTCATTTTAAGTTTTCATAAGCTGTTTTCATTATTAAGCTCTCATATTCTCAAATGTTTGTGCTACTGTTCCAAAAGCTCTTAATAAGCTCCTTCTAGCTCTTTCAAGTCTCTAAGCTTGGAATTGAGCTCTAATAAGCCTTAATCTACTGAAACTTTAAAATCAGCTTAAGTACCTTTGCTTATGGAATTTGGACTTATGGAAGATGAGCTTAACCTGGAAGAGCTCATAAGGACTTATACTGGCTTATTTACAATAAGCCAGAGCTGTAGATTGCTCAATTGAGCCATTAATAACCTTTGTTTAGCTAAGGTTCTAGTAAGTATTCATTTAAGCTTTCCTGTCTTAAATTTCTTAGTATAGTTTAGCTTATTTTGCTTAATTGTTTGCTTATTTGTGCTTATTATTGTTTCAATATGCTTATTAAGTAGTTTAGATAATCTGTCTTTAAGTTCAGTAGCATAGATATTAGCTTTCTTAATTTTGTCTTTTAAAATACTAAAAATCCAAAAATAATAGTTTAGCTTATAGCTTATTAGTTTGGCTTTTTGTCTGCTTAGGATTGCTCATTAGGTTGGTCATAAGCTGCTTATTATCTGGTATTTAGTATTTGAGCTTTTAATTTCATTTTAATAAGCTAATATGGATATGAGTAATGTTAAAGGGGTGTTTGGCATAGCAGATTTAACCACAAGTTAAAACTGCTAGTGGCCAATTGGTCTTTGGATATTAATTTTAATCTCTAATCTAAGGTTGCTAGAGTAGGTTTTATGAGTTAGTTTAGAGTTAATCATATTTTTCATAAGCTAGTTAAAACAAGCTCAAATCTGTTAAGTCTATCTTGCATTATTAAGTTTAATCTTCTTCAGTAAGTGAATTGGCCTTAGTTGCTCTTAGTGTGGTTTTAAAAAGTGTTAGAATGAGTATTATTAGGACTGCATTGGATAGAAGTTAGGATTTGGTCTTTTTGTTTGCTTACTGCATCAGTAGTTCATAAGGGCATATAGTCATTTTATAGTTTGATTTTCAGTAGGTTTTAGTCACTCTTAGGATTTGAATTTCATAGTTTAAGCTGTCCTTAGGTCATTAATCAACTTTTTCAATTTGCTTTTCCAAATTAATCTCATTTGCTAATTTGAATTTAAGCTGCAAAATGGCTTTTTGTCTTTCTGAAAACCAAAAAAAAAACTCAGCAGGATCTGAGTTGTACAAGCTGTTTTCAATCACCTTTTTCAATAAGCTCTAGTTTTCAAAAGTTGATTTAAAAAGCTTTTTCAAGAAGACTTTTAGCTAGTCTTTCAGAAAAACCAAGTTTCATTCATTAAAGTTCTTGTTTAGTTGCTTAATTTTAAGCTCAAAGTGAGCTTAAGGGGCTGTTTGGTTCACAGTTGCATTTAAGTGCTTATTTCTTATTTTTTAGCTTATGACTTATTATTTTTGTCTATTCTTAGCTTAGATCTGCTTATTAGGTTAGTTTAGCTTAATCTGATTAAGACTTAGCTTAATTTAACTTATTTGTTCTTTTAGTTTAGTTAAAAAAGCTAAAAAGAGTTAAAATAGTTTTTCTAGCTTATTGTTTGTTCTTTTTGCTTATTTCTTGTTAAGTTTTGCTTATGCTTTATTTTTAGGTGCTTAAGAACTTTGCTTTTATACGTTTTCAAAAATATAAAAAAGGGGGAAAGTGAAAATAGGGGTGTGTGAGCCAAGGCTTTCGAAAACCTCAACCTCAACACTTTCAACCCTTTTATAACACACACTCACTACCACTGCGCCCTGGGGTCTTTTTCGTTATACATCTACAATGTTTAATTCTTATACACATTTAGCCTTTTAAGCCTTATAAGCTGTTTTAGCTTATTTCGCAGCTTATTCATTAAGCTGTGATATCAAGCTTATTTTTCCTAGGATTTAATTAGTTTAAGCTAATTTCTATAATTTTTCTAGAATTTTTATAGTACGTCTAGTATTTTTAAACATTTATTTTCATTAAAAAATTTAAAAAAAATCATAAAAACTATAAAAATAATCAAAAAAATATAAATCTTTTTTAGAAAATTTTCTTTTATCATAAAGTTCATAGAAAAATTAGTTTTGCTTTCATAGGGTCTAAATTGCAAAATTTCGTTTTTTAAAGAACGGGATTCGTTCCCGTTCTCGTTTTTCGTGTTTGAATGCTCATTTCAACTCCCTTTTTTTTCTAGTTTTCTTTAAACTTACTTTTTAGTCAAATAGAGTCTATTTAAAAAGAAAATTTTAAGTTAGGATTATTTTTAGACATTTAGGGTTTTTAACCTCCGTTTAGTGGTCCCGTTTTGCGTTTTTAGTTAAATTTTGGTTTCCCGTTATTTGTCTTTATGCTTAATTGTTAGAATTTGTTAATTTTAATTTTTTAAAAAGTAGATAATCAAATCAACCATTGTTTCCAATTCAAATCTTTATCCGAACATCAAACAAGGTTTCAATTTCACAAGTCGTTGGGGGATAACGACCCGGGAATCATACTTCCCGGTTTATATACGTATTATATTATATATATTTGTGAAGATTTTCCTTTTTACCTTTGTCCTCAAGGTTAAATTGGTAATTTTCCCTCATATTATATATTTTATTATTACGTGTGATAGATTCTAGCGAATCAATTTTTGGCACCGCTGCCGGGGATTTGTGATTAAGATTCTCTCGTTTGAAGTTTGTTGATCGTATTTTGAAGACCCTTTCATTTTTGAAAGTTTTGTTTTTTGTTAAAAAAAATCAAAAAAAAAAAATATAAAAATATAAAAAGTAAAAATATATTTCTTTTCTTTTAGTATAATTATCATATAAAAAAAATAAAAAAAATCCAAAATAAAAAAAAAATTGTCCATAATAAAAAAATAAAATAAGCAAAGTTGGTAAAAGTAGCTTCTACATATCATGAGCTTTCTAAAACAAGTTTTGGTTTTAAAATTGGTTCTTATTTGAGGTCTGAGTGCTTAATTGATTGTGATTTAGCTTTTTAGTTGTCAAAAAGCCACTTTTTGAAGCAGCTTATGTCATAAGCTTTTTAAGAGCTTATTTTTGAGTTTCAAGATTATATTGTTTTTATAAAAATTGCTTTAAAAAGTGTGTTCTTCAACTTTGTGCTTTTAGTTTTCAAAAATAAAAAAATTGCAAAAAAACGTGTTCCTGGGACTTGAACCCAAGACCTCACCCACACAACACCAATGCCTTAACCATCATGCTACATTAGCTCATCCGTCCAAGTCTTCTTCCATTTATTTGTTATAGTCACTTGGGCCTTAAGCCCAAGTTAATAAGCCGTAGCTGTTTCAGCTTATTTAGGGGCTTATTTGATTAGCTGTTGGGTTGCTCTTATTTTTCACTTGTTCCTGCGTAAATTTAGGACTTTTCCTGAATTTTTGGAATTTTTCCATTTAGTAGTTTATTTTCTATGATTTTTCTTAGGTTTAAATTTTCGAAAATCATTTAAAAATACAAAAATAACTTTTAAAATATTTATGATTAAGATTCTCTCGTTTGAAGTTTGTTGATCGTGTTTTGAAGAACCTTTCGTTTTCGAAAGTTACGCTTTTAAGAAAATCAAAAAAATATATAAAAAATAAAATAATAAAAAGTAAAAAATATATATATTTTTCTTTTCTTTTTAGTATAAATAGAATATTAAAAACAAAAATACAAAAATATTTGCTCTTTCAATTTAA
>BQNB010010613.1:0-28888 GCA_026074375.1 Tanacetum coccineum
TCTGGCAAGATCTCAAGGATAATGCGTAGGACTCTTTGTTACAGCTTGTGAACTTTATGGTGTTCAACAAGTGTATTTTGGCATTGTGTCCTTGTAACACCCCCATTTTTACAATATAGCAACGGAAGCTAATCTGGGGTATTACTTCATGGATACAACAATCATAATCATAGAAAACGACCCAAAAGAGACGTTTATTCAAAAGATATGTTATCATTCATTTCAAATCAGAGTTTTACAAAGGCAGGTCCCAAAATCTAGAAACATAAAATGTGAATGATAACAAGTTTTAGCCATCTTCGAGTCCATGCCACTCCGTGCCGTATATTGCTCAATAACCTGAGATAAACATGCTAAAAAGTCAACACAAAGGTTGAGTGAAATTCATAGGTTTGATAAACAGTTTGAATATTATCATATGGTTGAATGCAAGTCATTATAATGGTAATAATTGTAACGAATACAATAAAAAATTAGGGTAACATTATTATTGTACCTAAGCTTATGACATCAATACATTAACAGGGAAATCACCGTAGTGATATTGGTTAGGGACAGATGTCCCCGTGGAAAAGGTAACTTGCCAAGGTTACCTATTAGGACAAATATAGTGCGTTTGGCTACCCCAAGCATGGGTATACCAATGGGAGCCGTCACCCCTAATAGATCTATTCACAATATTCGCGTTCACTCGCAATGCAAGTAATTAATGATTCATGATATGTAAATAATGGCACTGGAAGCTACTTAGGCAATAATATATCTGGATAACATACATTTAGAAAACACTTGCATTCATGGTTTATATCAGGTATCACAGGTTTATAAAGTATTCAAAAGATTGAAATATGGGGTTATGAATTCATTAAGCCTTTGAAAAGTAATCACATTGTTATAAGATAAACGAGTATGTAAAAGAGTTTGTAACAAGCATGTATCCCCCTCGCGGGTTTATAAAACATTCAAAAGATTGAAAATGCGAGGCTATGAATCTCACCTGATAGGTAGATGCAATAAATATTTCAGAATGAAAGCTGACGACCTTATCATAATCTTAACAGGAAATGTTGATATAGCAAAATGATAATAAACAGCCACGTCACGCAACCTGAGTAAATATGTTGAGTCTTAGGAAGATTGTACTCTAGAACTTTAGTTTTAAGAGTTATGAGTTTGATTGAAGAGTTTGAAATTATTGTATCACCGTTCGGGCCATCATAATTCAAAAGTCATTCAGTAAATGTTTGAGGAGCTAGGGCACTTTAAATCGTAAACCCAACAACTCAGTCAGAACGTAATACCAAGATGAAACCCCTTAATATGAAGCTCCCTAGTATTGTGATACGATATAATCGGTTTTAAGTGTTTTAATTAATATCTGGAAATGTTAAGCACGTCAAGCGTTAATTAAAGTTATGTCTTGTAATGTTTTGAATGTGTTTTTATACTTTTTCAAAATGTTACATTTTAGACCCTTGAGTTTGAAAAGTGGCAAAATATACCCTCGGAGTTTGCACTTTTACGAGTTTGGTCCTTCAAGTTTAAAAGATATACCAAGTAAACCTTGTACTTTGGAAAGTGACATAATAGACCCCTATAGTTATAACTTTGATAAAATGACATATTCAGCCCCTTTAGTTATAAGTTTTAGAAAGTTACGATATATACCCCTTGCATGGATAATATTTACAAAACATGTCCAAATTGCCATGCAAGCTTATTTTAACAATTCAATAGACATTTATAAGTTATAATAAACTAAAATATAAAAATTTAACGCAATGAAAGTTTAGAATAACGATTCGTTAAGCTAGGAAGCAAAATGGGTCAAATTAGGGTTTCAAAATGTAAACGTGCGGGTTTTATGATCAAATTTCTTCATTAATCAATAACGTGGTTATTTTAACATTAGTTAAGCATGCTAGGATAGATTACAACAATATTTAACTATTATAACATTTAGTTTTAAGAAAAACATAAAATTAGGGTTTCGGGTGTACGGTTTTGGATCAAAATGGAAAATGAGTATGAATTGAGTTATGAAACTTTAACAAGAGTTTATTTAGGATCATATGAACATTATAAGAGTGTAGGAGCAGAAGTAGAACATCTAGAACCTGGGTTTGAGCTTATAGCTTGAAAACGGGTCGAAATCGGGACTTTTAGCTTCGTACGCCTAGAATAACGACTCCCGGGCTTCTTTTCTTGGTTTCTTTTGCTTCACTTCTGTTCTTGGGACTTCTTAAGATCTCTTAGAATTCATATTGAGAAAAGTATTGCTGCTATGATGGGTTATAGAGGAGGAAGTGGGGGATGCTTTGAAATGAAAGGTTTAGGGTCCTATTTATTGTGTTAGCAACCCTTAGAGGCCAAGAAACTTTGGTAACCATGTTAGGACACATGGGGGTGATGTGGAGAGTCTAGGGGCTGAGTAAGGAAGGCTCTGGTGCAAGGTGGAAGCTTATGAAGGTGGTTTTGGGTGTAGTGGTGGCCGCGGCTGAAGTAAGCCAACAAGGCCATCATGTGGCTTCATTTGGGACCAAGAAATGGTCATAGCAGGTGGGTAAGCTGCTTAGGAACATATAGGTGCTTGTCATTGAGGTGATTTTGTGCAAATGAGAGTTTAAAATGGGTAATCTTGCAAGAAAAGAGTTCACATAAGGTTCGATTAGGGTTTCTTAGTGTTTTCAAGCTTATATTTCGTGTGTTCTTGGTTAGAAATGATTAGTTACTGATCCTATGACATATATTAAGGATTATAATCAAGAGTTGGTAAGTGGTTTGGGTTAAAATGGGTCGATAATGAACAAATAAGCTGCGGGTTCCATTTTAGGGCATGGAATAGGTTATTAGGGTATTCAAGCTTCTAATTCTTGTACATTGCCAATTTAATGATAGATGATGGATTGTAAACTCATTTTATGAGTTTACAATGACACTTGTTTGATTGTTCGAGATTAAAATGTTTAGAAACGAGTAAACAAGTCAAAAGTTCTAATTAGGGCACAATTAGGGTTTTCTAGATTTATTTCTTGTACACTGTTGTTAATATGGTGAAATGATGATGTAATGTGGTTAAAAATGTTGTAATTAATGTTATTACAACTTATTTGAGTATTGGTTTAGGTTTACAATTGATAAAAACGAAGAAACGGGTCATGGTTTAGAAACTAGCTCGGTTTTAGGGTTTCTGACTTTTGTATTAGGGTTTTAAGAGTAAAAATGTGTATGAAAGATTATGAGTAGAATAATTAGGGTTTACACATTGTATATTGAGTGTATTAGCTTGTACATAAGTGGTGATGAAGAAACTAGAAAGAAAACAAAGTTAAAACGGCTATTTTGGATGTCATCCTTAATGACTTGTATATTATGTATTAAAGACTCGTACCTTTCTTTGGAGAGAATGTATATCCATATGAGATGCTATGTTACTTGTAAATATGCTTTAGTAGCTTGTATATTTTCGTTAGATTATAATCCTTCATGGAATTTAGGGTTTAGAGGTATACGATAACGGTTTAAAGCCCATTTTGATATAACGTTGCGAATGGTACATTATAGGAATAATGTACTTTGTAAAAAGGATATGATGATATTAACTTGACATATTGTGATGTTTGCTTGACATATATGAAGACAGGATGGCCATATATAGGTTGTGTGAGCTCGTCTACTTTAGTTATGTAAGTTACATGACATACTGAGATATTGACAATACAACTAATGTAATAAAGCGAAAAATTTCCCCGTACAATTGTGATCATAGTAAAATAGGTTGATTTTGTATTTAATGAAAATTCTGGGTTGTTATAAACCATGACGAGAAATCACCTTGGTAGGCTTCATATGATGATGGAAGGTTAGATGCAAGACTCGCATCGACTTCCATCCCCATGTAATCCTATAAAATCCCACCAGGGTTAATAAACTCGTTTTAGACAAGAATAGAAAAGGAGTCATGTAGTAGGAAGGTGTTATTCGTATCTAAACCATAATCACTTCTTGAATAAGCAAAAAGGATAAAATATAAGATACTAGAAAGGAAGAAAATAGAAAGGAGAAATAGTGGTGAATTCTTAGCAAAGTGTTTGTGAATAAATGAAAAGAACCAACACCCTTTCCTTACATGAAGAGGGTATATATACTTCATATGGCAGACTTCTTTAAGCTTAATGAGCTGAATAGACATTATAATGGGTCGGGCTCGGGTTAACTTAGGCTTAAGCCCACAACGCGTGTAATATTAGATTACATAAACGAGCCTTATACATGTTACCAGCCTATTACAACATTGATTAGATAGTCCAACATCATATCACTTTTACGTGATCTAATAATAGATTGGGGGACTTGATAGCAAATCAATATTAATGGAGAATGCCCATTAATTACACTCTCGGATCAATCCCAATACAAAGGCCCATCAGCATCCACCTAATGGAAGGCCGTTCACAAAATTATGCCATGTCTAGCCTGCTAAATTCTCCAACACGCATGAGTACCCATGCAGGGGACCGTTGTCCCCCATCTATCACTGAGGGTTAAGGATGCACCATCAAACACCTCACAGCGAGGCGCACATCTAGCACGATCTCGTATAAGCCAAGAGAAAGTTACACCTATCGTCCTTTTTATGTTCGCTAGATGATCAACACATGGCCTAGATTATCCTTCAAAGGGTTTATCTTGAAACCCTAATGTATCCTGTAAATAGAAGGCATTACACAACTTCACCAAGTAAATTCATACACTTAGCCACAACTATTACACACAATAATTCCCACACACTACAAAGATGGTTGGTTTAAGTGTTACCCTAGCTTCATGATCTCAATCATACCATCGGGTCCTTATCGTTCAACACGAGAAATCAAACAACACAACCATCGCAAATCCTTCCTTAAACACGTTTTACATAACAAAACGTAAACAAAAACAATGCCATTGTTGGTTGTTATGTACTGATTATGTTAACTTTCGTTATAATAAACTTTGGTAAATAAACAAACTTATAGTAATTATTGTAAGCGGAGAAAGGTTAAATATGGTTTTGGGAGGTAATAAAAAAGTTGGCACGGTTCGTAAAAAACCCTTACAAATGACTTTTATTTGGTACGGTTTGTAAATACCAAATGATTTTTATTTAGTACGGTTCGTAAAAAACCGTACCAAATGACTTTTAAGTTGGTACGGTTCGGAAATCAAGGCTCGTCATTTGGACCCGTGAATCAACGTATCATCAATAGTGATGAGTTGGCCCATGTCTTTTCTTTTATAAAAATAAAATTTGACACCAGTTGGTTCTTTTGATGAGGATTTAGGTAGTAAAAGATCTACAGTCTAGAAAGACATTCCTCATGCGACCACAATCGTCTCACCCGCTATATTTGAAGCTTCATTAGACACCAAGAAAGCAGTGGCTGCTGCCATATCTTTTGGTGTCCCGAGTCTCTTGAGCGGTGTCTTTTCTTTAATAGCATTTCTCTTACAACACAACCAATGAACCAAATATATATATATATATATATATGATTTGTTTTATCGTAAAAAACATAGATAATTCATTACATAAACCTAATCTTTTAGTTAATGCTTCACACATAAACCAGTATTATAAAATTAAATGGATAACAAAAAATACATGTCGACCCGACTTTGAGTTGATGGACTAAGTTAAGGTTGCATATGCTAAGGCTTGAACTTGGTTTGCAAAGTCAAACCACCTAGCGTGGCACGACTTATGGTCATATACTCGAACAAGCATTTTGAAAATCTGGCTCACAACATAAATGGACATAGAGCCCCCTTAATAAATCTTTTTTTGTGAAGAACGGGCTCTAAAGGTATTCCCCTCTTTTTAAATAGTTATAGAGCCATGTTTTCTCACAAAGAACCGTGATTTATAAATAAAACTCTTAGAGCCATGTTTCTTTCTTCAAAACCGGGCTCTATTATTACTATAGAGCCATGTTCTCCCATAAAACACCGGGCTTTATGTCTGAAACCCTTAGAGCCCTATTTATTTCTACAAAGCCGGGCGTTATCAGTTTTTCAATCAAATGTTGTTTGAAAGTAACTTAGGCGGTTCTTAAAATAAATCAAATCCTAATTTCTGAAAAGGCGCCACCACCAACCAGTGTCACATTCACACAACCTCATACTTACCACTACCAATTAACCATCGTCGCGCATCATTCGTCACACAACCAAGCTAGCAATAGCCTAATCGAATTAGGAGGTACTAAATTCTCACGATTGATGTTCTTATTAAATTATCGTTTTTTATATTTCATTCATTTTGTTGTTAAATCTGAGTAAACATTTATACGTTTTTTGTATTGTTAGGTAAGTTATGTGTGTTTATATTGTTTTGTATTGTTAGATAATAAAGTCTTGATTTTATAATTGGGTGTTGTGATTGTGTTTTGTTGTCATAAATTCGGGTTTTGGTTGTGTTTTGTCATAGATTGGGGTGTTTGGTTATGCTATGTGCTATGCAAAATAATGGTTTAAGTGCCTTGAATCTTGTGGGATCTATGGTCACTAGATTTTCGCAGGTTCACAACACTGGTATAGCTGGTTTAATGTGCCCATGACATGGTAAGTACACTACGGTAAAATCTGTATATTTTGTTTCATATACGCTTATTGGATTGATTTATTGTAATTCAAATCATTGGTTAAAGTTTGTAAATCTAAAAGTGTGTTAATGACATCAGTAGCTAACTAGTTGGTTATCTAATGTTTGGAAAAATTTTATTGTTCGTCAACTTTCTAATGACTAAAGTAGTCTGATCATCCATTACATATCATTACTTTCCCGTAAGTAACAAAATTGTTAGATATTTCACCTGTCCTAATCCATACTAGTTATATATGAAGGCATGCAAGTTCCTTGATGCGAACTGGTGTCCTAAGTTTCTTGTGATAGTGGCTCAAAAGAATCACCACACGAATTTTTTTCATCCCGGATCTCCTGACAACGGTCCACCTGGTAACTTGGTAAGTTCACTTGAACACTGCATGACTGTGATATTTGTGCAACTTATCTACCAGAATGATTATAAATGTAGTTTTGTGAAAGTAAATAAATGATTTTAACCATATTGTAAGGTGGTGTTTGAATTCGACTTCATTGAGTTCATATGAAGAAAACTCAATTCAGAAAGTTAAGTAGTGTACATGTATTGATACAGATAAACATATAGTGATTTTTATACTATCGATTTTAACAGGAATGGTGATCGATAACAAGGTTCGCCACCCTAGAAACAACGACTTCTACATGTGCGAACATGCTGGGATAATTGTAAGTATTGCTAACTTTATTTTGGCTTAAAAGTTAGCTAGCAGGTGTAACTTTTTATGTACAACGCTACTGAATTTCTGTCGATCCTTTTTTAATTCTGGAAATAATATGTTGGACAGTGGAGTTAAATACTCAATTTTATTGAGTCCAGATGAAAAGAGGATATTGAATGCATTGATATTACGTTTCTATTAGCTTCCATCGCCTCTGTCTATAGTGAGTCGGCTAGAACGAAAGCTCAAGAACAAGATGAGTCACGGATTAATCAAAGGCAATGCATAATAACAATTAACAAGGCTTCATAGTAGCCTAATGGTGTATATTTCACTTTCATTTTCATTCAAGTAGTCAAGTATGGTAGCTTGTAGCTCTATTAAATGTGTTGTTTGCAAGAGCAATCGCAAGATTAATCTCAATGTATCGATAGAAAGTAAGCTGTAATATTAGTCAATAATCTATGGTATCTAAATCAATACAAAGTTCATTTTTCTCTGGAAGGAATTTTTTTTAATTATTTTTGTTCACATAGAGCCATGTTCTTTGATAGAAAACCGGGCCCTATAATAGGTAATAGAGCCCGTTTTCAAAACCGGGCTCTATTTTCTTTTCGAATAGAGTCCCTCCCCTTTTAAGCCCTCTACCAAAACCGAGATTTATGCCCCTTTTCAACCGGGCTCCATGCTCTTTTTTGTAGTAGGTGGTCATGTATTTTAGTTTATTAAAAACAACTCTATTTTAAATTTTAGGTTTGCAGTATGTATGTATTATAAGACCATATTGATCCTTTCTGCATCAAATCATACACTTGAGCATAAGAAACTTTGTTGGGAATTATACATTCATGACTTAGTACCGCTAGTGATAATACTTAGTACCGCTAGTTGTAATTAGTACTGACAGTACAAAATGTTAAGTACTGATCTAATAGTTAGTACCGTTAGTATAAAATAGTTAGTACCGTTTAAGAGATATGCATGAGTTATTATAGGAAAAGATATGCATGGTCTTTTACGCGTTTTGTAAGCCTATTAGGGTTTATCCTTGGTGTATAAAAGGAACCCTACGGCATAGTTAGAAGTAGTTCTGTCATACAAATTCACAAATATAATAGTTAGCAATCGTTCAATAAAATCAAAGTTTTATATTCATTGTTCTTCTTAGCATTATAAGTTAGATTCCGCATAACTTATAGATTCCGCAGCGGTGATAACTTTTTTTGACCTAACTCTCCCTGCAATTCTTTGCCCGCTAAGTGAATTCGTTTCACAACACTTCGAATGTATACGTGTCCGTTGTATGTGTTTGTTTGGGTTTTCCGTAGCTTTCCCGCAACACCATATTAACATTATAATTCTCGCATGTAAAAAGACTCTCACGGTCTCTTACCAATTAAACACTCTTTTCAACCCTAATTGATGAACATCTTCTAACAAAGATGACTTTCAAACTCCACAAATTAACAATCTAAATTCCTTCTTCCCTTATGGTATGAGTGGGGCCGCTATAACTTCTCTTTGGCCAATGTTTAGCAGCACGAGAAGATAAGAGAAGATGAAAAATTATGTTGGGATTTACAATTCTTGTAACATTTACTACGAATTAGCAGCGGGATATTTATCTTAGTGTTTTTTTGCAAGGTAGTGTTTAGACCACAATTAAATTAGAGGAAATGTAGATAATATATCATTACTTTTATTGCATATTAGATTCTTGATAAGAACGACACCGTCTAAGTTAAACGTCTCTATGGTGTCCAACACAAATCATCGTCAAAGGAATATGAAGACTTGCTAGGATCTTTAATCTTAACGTACAAGCATTCTCAGTGTTATTTAATACAGAGGACTCCAAACAAAACCTTGTGTTTTTTCATTGTTTTTCCAAATCGATCAAAGCCCAAACACAGCCTTGTGTTTTTCTTTGATTTGTACCAAACAAACCAACGCCAAAGTCGTCAACAAGAAAGATCTTGACACCACACGAACCTTCAAACGACAGCATCGAATATTCAAAACCTTAAAAACGCGTGTTGATATTCGCGGTTTGGGTTAAATCGCAGAAAGACACAAACCTAGGCGGTTTGTTGCCTGCGGTTTGCCTAAATAGGCTAAACCCTAAAAAGGGTTTTTAGGGATTTTTCGATCGTGTGGATTTTTTAGTGGAGAAAGGGATTCGGAAAATTTGAGTGATTTGGGAGCAAGGATTAAGTGTAGAATGGGGGATATAGGTGTTGTTTATATTGGCACCGCAAAACCCTAATACTTGTACACAAAGTTAGAATTAAAATTCATAATCTTATCAAAACCTTCTGCTTTGATCCTTTTTTCCCTCTCATAGCCGGCCACAAATACATACACTCTAGAACCTCATTTAGAGGTCGCCATAACAAGGCCCCTTTTGGGTTTGTGTTTTTGTCGTTTAGTCCCTTAGGTTTATATTTTGTAAGTCCTTGTTTATTAATTAAACTAGTAATAATTAAATGACTATTTAATTAAAACGTGAAGAAAACATATTCTTCGTTGTTTAAAAATACTGTGAATGCACAATAGACTCACGTATTTCTAATGTATTTGCGTAACCTACTAACATAATCCAAACAAATTTTGTGCATAGATTATACTCCTTGGTAAAGACACCAAGAAGAGCGGTCTTCGTGACACTCCATACATAGCGCATGGATGATGAGGTTGAAAGCTCACTAAGAGAAGAAATTGAAATACACATTGACGAACCTTCGGTTAGTGTAGTGGATGGTCCTGTCAAACATAATAACCTGGCACAAATAGTCAAACCCGATGAGTACATAGTACAAACTGGACCAATAAATAAGGTCGCTAATACCCAGTGAGAAACATTACAAACCCGGCAAACAAAAGTCAAACCGGTGAGAAACATACCAAGCCCGGCTAAAAAAGTCAAATCCAGTGAGAAACATTACACACCCGGCTAAAAAAAGTCAAACCTAGTGAAAACATTTCAAACCCGGCAAAAAAAGTCAAACCTAGTGAGAAACATTACACACCCCGACCAAAAGAAGTCAAACCCGGTCATAAAATTTAAACCCAGTGAGATAACATTATCCAGAACTCGACAATTAAGAAAGTCAACCCAGTGAGAAAGACATTACCAAACCGGCCCAAAAAAACTCAAACCTAGTAAGAAAATATTACAAACCCGACCAAAAAAAGGTCGAACCCAATGACAAACATTACAACCCAACCAAAAAGTCAAATCCATTTGGAAACATTACAAAAGCGGCCAAAAAAGTCAAACCCAGTGAGAAACATTACAAACCCGGTCAAAAAAAGTTAAACCGCACTCAAATGGGAAACAGATTACAATGTGCCCGACCAAAGGAAGTCAGAAATCCTGTGTGGAACATTAACAAAAGACCCGTCCAATAAAAAGTCAAAACCCGGTGTGAAACATTGCCACCCGGCATAAGAAGTTAAACCGGTGAAATAACATTACAAATCCGGCCAAAGAACGTCATAACCCAGTGAGAAAACATTACAAACCAGTCCAAACGCGAAGTCAAACCAGGTTGAGAAAATATTACAAACCCGATCATATAAAGGTCAAGCACAGTTTGAAACATTTCAAATCGACCTAAAGGAAGTCAAACCAGTGAGGAACATTGTAATTTAAACGTTTTAATTTAAAAAAAAAATATTAAATTTAAAATTTTGTTAGATTTTAAATTTTTTAAATTGTTTTTTATTATTGCTCGTAAACTGAAAATGACATAAAAAAATTAATTTTTTTTATTAATGCTGTAACTGAAACGAATAATATTATTTTTTATTTTTTTATTATTGCTCGTAAACTGAAACCGACATAAAAAAAATAAAAAAAAAATTTAATTTTTTTATTATTGCTCGTAAACTGAAACCGAAATAAAAAAAATTATTTAATTTTAAAATTTTTTTTATATTGTTTGTAAAGCTGAAAACGACAATAAAAAAATTTTAAATTTTTTTTAAATGTTTTTTTTTATTGATTGTAAGAACTGAAACTCCGAAATATAAAAATTTAAATTTTTAATTTTTTTTTATTATAAGCTCGTTAAACTGAAACCGAAAAAAAAAATTGGGCTTTTAAATTTATTTTTTTTTTTGCTCGTAAACTGAAACCGAAATAAAAAAAAATTATAAATTTTTTTAAAACTTTTTTTTAATTACTTCTCTTAAACTTAAACCGAAAGAAACAAAATTAGAATTTTTTTTATTATTGCATCGTAACTGAACCGTAATAAATATAGAAATAAAAAACTCTTACAATTTTTTTTTAAAAAATTGTATTTTTTTTTTATTATTGCAAAAATGGTCCTTTGTGGTTTGACCAAAATTGCAGAGGGGAATTTTAGTCATTTCAAATCGGACAAGGACCAAAAGTGGAACCAAACCTTGAAAATAAGAACGTTTTTTGCAATTTCGAAATTTGACGAACCAAATCTGCAATTTGGCCAAACCACAAAGACCATTTTTGTAGATTTTTTACATCAAAGAAATATTACAAACACCGACCAAGAAAAGGTCGAACCCAATGACACAAAATTAAACCTGACCAAGAAAAGTCAAAATCTGGATGAGAAACATGCAAAAAGCGGCAAATTAAAGTTAAACCCAGTGAGAAATCATATTACAAACCCGGTCAAAAAAAATAACCCTATGTCAGAAACAGTACAAAGCCGCCAAGAAAAAGTCATACCGGTTGATTACTATTACAAATACCCGACCTTAAGAAGTCAAACTCGGTGATAAAATTACAAACCCGGCCAAAAAAAGTTGAACCGGTGAGAAACATTACACACCCGGCCAAAAGAAGTCAAGCCTGGTGAAAACTTTACAAGACCGGTAAAAAAAAGTCAAACCCAGTGAGAAACATTACAAACCCGTCCAAGAAAAGTCAAACCTGGTGAGAAACATTATAAACCCGACTATAAAAAGTCAAACCCGGTGAGAAACATTACAAAACCGGCAAAAAAATGTCAAACCCGGTGATTGCATTATAAACCCAGCACATAAAAGTCCAAACCATGTGAGAACATTACTAAACCCGGCAAAAAGTCAAACCAATGAAGATCATTACAACCTATCCAAATCCAAGTTCATAACCAGTGAGAAACATTTTAAACCCGGCCAAAAAAGTCAAAACCAGTAGAGTAGAATATTCCTAAACCCCACCATAATAGCCGAACCTAGTTAATGAACCATTACAAAATCCTATCAAAAATTAAGGTCAAACCCAATCAGAAACATGTACAAACTCAACCAATAAAAAGTTAGACCCAGAGTGAAATATTACAAACTCGACCAATGAAAAAGTCAAACCCAGACAAGAAAAAAGGTCAAAAACCCATTACAAACATTACAAAACCCAGTCGAAAAAGTCAAAACCCACTGAGAAACATTACCATACCTGAAAAAAAACAGTCGAACCATGTGAGAAACATTACAAACCCGGTTAGAAAAAGTCAAATACGGTTAGAAACATTATAAACCCGGCCAAAATAAGTCAAAAACCCAGTCAGAAAAACATTAGAAAACCCGGCCAATAAAAAGATAAAACCACAGGAGACATTACAAAAACCGGCTAAACAAAGTCAAACCACAATGACTCAAACATAAACAAAACCCCGACATAAATAGGTCAAACCTCAATGACAAAATATTACAAACCAGGCCATAATAAAAAGTCAAAACCGCTTTGAAATATTACAACACGCATAAAAAAATATGTCAAAACCCGCGTGAAAAACATAAACCTGGCCAACATATTACCAAATGGTAATTTAAGTATCATGATTACATTCGTAACTTTTATGTTTATTCAAAAGTTGAAGTTGAAGTTGTTGTTCTTCATCTGGTGCTTGAAGTTGTTCAATCAGAAATGACTGAAGAAATTGATCCAAGAGGAATGCAATCTTGATCATTGCATAAAATTATGAGCAATTAGATTTATTAATGTATACAAATCTTCTACATCTAGTTGTTAAATTAGAACTTTCTTCATAAAATATTTATCAAAAATTGATTCTCTCTCTGTATCATTTTATTAAAAAAAGTATTTATCATTGTAGTCAATGCATTAATATTTAACTGCAAAACAATGGCCAGAAATTTACCCTAATAATCGGTATTCAATCGAATCAACGATTGTTGGAAGAATTGTTTCTGGTATTCGTAGAATCAACAGATCCAAGAACAAGATGAGTCGCGGATTAATCAAAGGCAATGGCCATAATAACAATTAACAAGGCTTCATAACTTAGCCTAATGGTGTCTATTTCACTTTTCATTTTCGTTCAAGTAGTAAGTATGGTAGTTTGTAGCTCTATTAATGTGTTGTTTGCAAGTGCATCGCTAAGATTAGGTCTCAATGTATCGATAGGAAGTAAGTGTATATTAGTCGCATAATACTTAGGGTATCTAAATCAATACAAAGTTCATTTTTCCTACAAGAATTTGATTTCATGTCTGAAGGAATTTTTTTTTATTATTTTTGTTCACATAGAGCCATGTTCTTTGATAGAAAACCGGGCCCTATAATAGGTAATAGAGCCCGTTTTTAAAACCGGGCTCTATTTGCTTTTCGAATAGAGTCCCTCCCCTTTAAGCTCCACCAAAAACCGAGGATTTATGCCCTTTTCAACCGGGCTCCATGCCCTTTTTTTGTAGTAAGTTGGTCCATTGTATTTTTGATCATTAAAAAAACAACTGTATTTTAAAATGTTAAGAAAACTTTCTGCATCAAATCATACACTTGAGCATACCCGATACATTGTTGGAATTATACATTCCTGATCTTAGTACCGCTTTAGTGATAAATTAGTAGTCGGTTAGTTGTAATTAGTACTGATCAGGTACAAAAGTGTTAAGTACTGATCAGTTAGTTAGGACCGTAGTATAAAATAGTTTAGTTCCGTTTAAGGATAGCATGAGTTATTATAGGAAAAGATATGCATGGTCTTTTACGCGTTTTGTAAGCCTATTAGGGTTTATCCTTGGTGTATAAAAGGAACCCTACGGCATAGTTAGAAGTAGTTCTGTCATACAAATTCACAAATATAATAGTTAGCAATCGTTCAATAAATCAGTTTTATTTTATTGTTTCTTCTTAGGCATTATAAGTTAGATTCGCCATAACTTATAGATCCGAGTGGGATAATTTTTTTTGACCTTAACTCTCCCCGCAATTCTCTACCCGCTAAGTGAATTCATTTCACAACACTTCGAATGTATACGTGTCTGTTGTATGTGTTTGTTTGGGTTTCCCGTAGCTTTCCTCCGCAACGACCGTAGCTTACAATCACCATTTCTCGCATGTAAAAAGACTTCACGGTCTCTTACCATTAAACACTCTTTTTCATTGTATTTAATTTTTACTCCTCATAAACAGTTTGTATTCAATGGTTAAAGTGAAAAAAAAATCAAAATAAAATAAACCCACTAAAATGTAAAAAACTAAAAATTTATAAAAATATATCAAAATGGATGTTAAATTAAAGAGAACAACATTTTAAAAAATATGGTGAAATTATATCATAAAAAAGTTAATGGATAAAAAGATATTTCAATTTGAAAATAAGGGTGATTTTTTAATTAAGAGGTGACACATGTCAATCTATGATATATTCCTTTAAAATGATAACTGGAAATTTTCATATTTAAAAAAAAGAAAATGTGGAATATTTAGTCAAGATTGCAATCCTGATCTTAATTTTTGATGGAGTCTGACAACTTAAATGCTTTTTATAATTATAGTATAATAAATTGGTCTAGTGCTATTCGATTAAGGACCAACAGAAATAACACATTGGCAATACTTACACATTCTTTACTACAACCTAGGTGATTACCCGGCGCTTGAGTGGGCGGAAAAACCTAAGCGACCGATAATTAACAATATGCAATATTGTGGTAAGTTTTTGTGTAACTTTCAAAATAGGATGTGAGAATATCAAAATGTAATTGCAAACGATTATAACAATGCGATAATTCAACTCTAGAAAAACAATTCTCAACATGTAAATGTATTTTATTTCATTGAACATTTTTTTTAACAATCACAGAATTTTAATGAGTATGTCGTTTGGGTGAGTATAGTATTTTTTACTTATTTGGTTAACAAAATATGTGGTATTTGTATTTATATAGTATGACATTTACCTGGAATTATATATCAAATGTATTTACTTATTAAAGTTCATAAATGTTAACGGGGCTTGAAGGAAAACTGATGGATGCCCAAGTATTGAAGAACGGGCTGACTTGTTTTTAGAAGCTCAAGATCGTGTGAAGAAAAGGGCTTCAGTAAAACAGCCTCTTTTTATATGTAAGTCCATTTCAGGCCCGTGACCACTCAAATAGAAGAGAAAAACGAGGCGGACGCCGCTGTTACCACCCTTTAGCTGGTTAAGGATATTTCGAAGCCCAAAACCCTCATTTACTATGAGTTATTTACATTTTTCTTTTTTTTGATTTTTTGTTGGACTTGTTTTTGTTCTAGCTCACGGCCCATCTGTCTTTTTAGGCTCGTTTCAGTTTTGTGAGCCTATTTAAACAATCTGCTATAACCCTAGCCAGACAGTTATCAGTTTTAATAAAAATAAATCATTGGCCACTGTTTGCCAAGAAATTTTACCCTAATAATCGGTATTCAATCGAATCAACGATTGTTGGAAGAATTGTTTCTGGTATTCGTAGAATCAACGGATCCAATTTGTTATCTTGTTTTTTAGTCTACATCAGTTGGTATCAAGAGCCGAAGTTCCTGATTAAGATGCCTCCAAGGAAAAACAAGACTCTTAATGAGATACATGAATAAGAATTGGAAGATCGTGTTATGGCAAGAATGGAGGAGCGATTTGATCAATTCGTTGATCAATTGTCTGACCGGATGGATCAGTTGATGAACAGGTGTGGTAATCGTAATGTTCGGGGTACTGATGACTAACAGTCAGAAAACCCATTTGGGAAGGATGACGATTCATCTTATGATGAACAGTCACGAAGACGACCAAGACAAAATCAAAGGGAGGATAACAGGCATTGGGAATCTGGAATGAGAGTCAATAATCTTGATTTTGCTGGGGATACTTTGAGTCCTGAGGGGTTCATTGATTGGCTTGTTGCGGTTGAAGAGGTGTTCGAGTTCAAAGAAGTCCCTGAAAACAAGAGGGTTTTGTTGATCGCTACCAAACTTCGTGGTAGGGCATCCGCGTGGTGGCAACAATTGAAACTGACAAGGGAGAGGGTTGGAAAGCCAAGGATCACAAGTTGGCAGAAGATGAAGAAGTGCATTAGGGCTAATTTTATTCCTCATAATTACCAACGGCAGATGTACCAGCAGTTATAGAATCTGAAACAGGGGTCCAAATCTGTTGAAGATTATACAACTGAATTTGACCTGTTACTTGCAAGGAATGACATTCAGGAGACAGAAGATCAGCTTGTCTCCCTATACATTGGTGGTTTAAGAGTCCAGATCATGGATTCTGTTAACATGTTTGATCCAATGACACTTTCTGATGCATATCAGCTTGCATTAGCTTTTGAGAAGCAGAACCGTCGAGTGGGAAGTTCGTCCTCTCCTTCCATAACAAGTGCTTCTGGTTCGGGTAATGTGGCATCTCGTTTTGCTCCCAGTCAGGCTAAAGTAGGTGGTGGCAATACTGGACCAGTTTTTAAAACAAGTGTTAGTAGTGGGTTGAAGTGCTTTAACTGTGGTGAACCTGGTCACTGACAGTCGAAATGTAAGAAGGCTGGTAAGAGACACTTATTTGCTGATCCGGAGGGAGATGATGATGCGGCTTATAAAGAGTATGAAGAAGCCTCAGTTTATGATGAAGAACCCGAGTGTGAGGAGGAGTATGTGTCTGGAGATGTGGGGGTGAATTTGGTGGTAAGGCGCTCTTGCTTAACACCTAAAGCTGATGGAGATGATTGGCTCAAGCATAACATCTTTCAGTCGACATGCACTATTTCGGGTAAGGTTTGCACTTTTGTTTGTTATTTTGGTAGTTGTGATAATTTAATAGCTGCAGAAGTAGTCCAAAAGCTATGATTGAAGACTAAAAATCATTCCAAACCTTATAAGTTACAGTGGCTTAAGAAAGGCGGTGAGGTGACAGTTTCTAAGCGTGTCCATATTCTGTTTTCTATGGGAAACACTTATAAGGATAATGTTTGGTGTGATGTGGTGCCCATGGATGCTTGTCACTTGTTTTTGGATAGACCTTGGGAGTATGATCGTGATATAACTCACAATGGGAGAACTAATACTTATAGTTTCCTATTTGGGGGAGAGTGAAGATTACTTTGATGCCTGATAAACCCAAGTAAGTAGTTAGTAAACCAACTGGTACTTTAGTAACATGTTAGCAGTTTAAAGACGAGCTGGAGATGAGAGATGATTTTTTTGTGCTAATAAGGAAGGACGTTGTTGAAGATAGTGAAATTCCTGAAGCCATGATTCCTTTACTTAAGGATTTTTTGGATGTTTTCCTTGATGAGTTACTGATGGATTGCCACCATTGTGTGACATCCAACATCATATTGATTTAGAGCCTGGGTCGCAATTGCCTAACATGCCACATTACAGGATGAGCCCGGGAGAGCATGAGGAGTTACGTAGGCAGGTTGAGGAGTTAGTTTCTAAGGGTCACGTTCGTGAGAGCATGAGCCCGTGTGCAATTCCTGCCCTATTAACTCCCAAGAAGGATGGTACATAGTGTATGTGTCTTGATAGTCGAGCCATCAACAAGCTTACTGTGAGGTACAAGTTTCCTATTCCTCGCCTTGATGATTTGCTTGACCAAATTAGTGGTGCTACTATTTTTACGAAGCTGGATTTGAAGACTAGATATTACCAGATTCGTCTTAGACCTGGTGATGAATGTAAGACCGCTTTCAAGACTCGTGAAGGGTTGTATGAGTGGTTGGTAATGCCTTTTGGTTTATCAAATGCACTAAGTACATTTATGCGTGTAATGAATCAATTGTTCAAGCCTTTTATTGGCAAGTTTATGGTTGTTTATTTTGATGACATTCTTATTTATAGAGCTTCTTTTAATGAGCATGTCACCTATGTGAGGCAGGTCTTGACCATGCTTCAGAAGGATAGTTTTTATGCAGCCACAAAGAAGTGTGTGTTCATGACCCCTAAAGTTTTGTTTTTGGGGTTTGTTGTTTCTGGTGATGGCATACAGGTGGATGAGTCTAAAGTAGCAGCTGTTCAAGAGTGGCCAACTCCAACTACCATTACTAAAGTTTGGAGTTATCATTTCTATAGGTGATTTATTCCTAATTTTAGTTCCATTATGGCCCCTTTGACAGATTGCATGAAGGGAAAGTCATTTGTTTGGACGAAGGAAGCAGAGTTGGCTTTTAAGGTTTTCAAAGAAAAGCTTAATACAGCACCAATCTTGATATTGCCCGACTTTTCTAAGGTTTTTGAGCTTCATACTGATGCATCAAAGGTTGCTATTGGTGGGGTTCTTAGTCAAGGTGGGTGACCTGTTGCCTATTTTAGTGAGAAGTTGACAGGGCCGAAGTCTAGGTACACTACTTATGACTTAGATTTTTATGCAGTGGTTCAAGCCGTGAAGCATTGGCGCCATTACTTGTTTCATAAGGAGTTTGTTTTGTTCACTGATCATGATTCCTTAAGGCACATTCGTACTCAGATAAGGTATCCCTTAAGCATGGGCATTGGTTGGCATTTCTTGAGAAGTTTACTTTTGTGGTGAAACACAAAACTGGTGTTTCTAATCGAGCTGCTGATGCCTTAAGCAGGAGGATTGGTTTGCTTGTAATAATGCAGGTTGATGTTCCAGGACTCGATGTCATTCGTGACATGGTGACTTTGGACCCATATTTTTCAGTTGTTTTGTAGAGTGTGCAAGATGGGGGGAAACCAGATTTCTTTCTGCATGATGGGTTTCTTTTCAAAGGGAATCAACTATGTATTCCTAATTCAAGTCTTCACTTGTAAATTATTAAGGAATTACATGGTGAGGGGCATGTTGGCCGTGATCGTACTTTATAATTGGTGCAAGCTTCTTATTTCTGGCCCACTATGAGGAAAGAGGTGGATCATTATGTCAAGAGGTGTCATGTGTGCCAGGTCTCAAAGGGCACGGCTACTAATGTAGGTCTCTATATGCCTTTGCTTGTTCCTTTGCATCCATGGGTTGATATTAGCATGGATTTTGTGTTGAGGCTACCTCGTACTCAAAGGGGTAATGATTTAATATTCGTTGTTGTTGATCGTTTCTCTAAAATGGTGCACCTTATCCCTTGCAAGAAGACAACATATGCAGTTAATGTGGCTCAGGTGTTCTTTAGGGATGTATACCGTTTACATGGTTTACCTTCCTCTATTGTTTTTGATTGGGACACTAGGTTTCTGAGTCATTTTTGGCGTAGTTTGTGGAAGATGGTGAATACTCAACTTAATTTTAGTAGTGCTTATCATCCTCTAACTGATGGGCAAACTGAAGTTGTTAACAGGTCCCTTGGTAATCTGTTGAGGTATTTGGTGGGTGATCATGTGAAGGCATGGGATCAGAAGTTGTGTCAAGCTGAGTTTGCTCATAATCATGATGTTAATCGAAGCACTGGGTTTAGTCCATTCCAGGTGGTTTATTCTGCTCAACCACGTGGTCCGCTGGATTTAATGACTTCTCGTGTTTCTAGTTCTGTTCCCAAGAAAGTGAAGGATTTTGTTGCAGGGTTACATGATGTTCACAAAGCTGTTTATGAAAATTTGGTTCGTGCCAATTCCAAGTACAAACAAGATGCGGATCACAAGCGAAGACATGTTGATTTTGAAGAGGGTGACTTTGTATGGGCTGTTTTGACTAAGGATCGTTTTCCTGTTGGAAAGTATAACAAGTTGTCTGCTAAGAAGGTTGGCCTGCTAGAGATTGTAGAGAAGATTAATTCTAATGCTTACCGTCTGAAATTGCCAAGCCATATTAGGTGTTCTGATGTTTTTAATGTGAAACACTTGATCCTTTATCATGGCGACTCTTCTGATGATGACCTTACTATGAATTCGAGGACGAATTTTGTATACCCAGGGGGGAATGATGGAGGCCCAAGTATTGAAGAACGGGCTGACTTGTTTTTAGAAGACCAAGATCGTGTAAAGAAAAGGGCTTCAGTAAAACAGCCATAACTTTTGATCCGTAAATCCGTTTCAGGCCCGTAACCACTCAAATCGAAGATAAAAACGAGGCGGACGCCACTATAACCAGTTTGCTGGTTAAGGATTTCTTGAAGCCCAAAACCCTCGTTTACTATGAGTTCTTTACATTTTTCTGTTTTTTTATTTTTTGTTGGACTTGTTTTTGTTCTAGCTCACAGCCCATCTGTCTTTTTAGGCCCGTTTCAGTTTTGTGAGCCTATTTAAACAATTTGCTGTAACCCTAGCCAGGGAGTTATCAGTTTTAATAAAAGTAAACCATTGGCCGCTGTTTGCAAAGAAATTTTACCCTAATAATCGGTATTCAATCGAATCAGCGATTGTTGGAAGAATTGTTTATGGTATTCATAGAATCAACAAATCTAATTATTTATCTCTTTCTTTTCACTACATTAGTTGGTATCAAGAGCCAAAGTTCCTGATTAAGATGCCTAAAAGGAAAAACAGTACTCTTAATGAGGTACATGAACAAGAATTAGAAGATTGTGTTATGGCAAGAATGGAGGAGCAATTTGATCAATTCGTTGATCAATTGTCTGACCGGATGGATCAGTTGATGAACCAGCGTGGTAATCGTAATGTTCGGGGTACTGATGACGAACAGTCAAAAAACCCATTTGGGGAGGATGACGATTCGTCTTCTGATGATCAGTCAGGAAGACGACCAAGGCGAGATCAAAGGGAGGATAACAGGCATTGGGAATCTGGAATGAGAGTCAATATTCCTAATTTTGCTGGGGATACTTTCAGTCCTGAGGGGTTCATTGATTGGCTTGTTGCGGTTGAAGAGGTGTTCGAGTTCAAAGAAGTCCCTGAAAACAAGAGGGTTTCGTTGATCGCTACCAAACTTCGTGGTAGGGCATCCACGTAGTGGCAAAAATTGAAACTGACTAGGGAGAGGGTTGGAAAGCCAAGGATCACGAGTTAACAGAAGATGAAGAAGTGCGTGAGGGCTAATTTTATTCCTCATAATTACTAACGGCAGATGTACCAGCGGTTACAGAATCTGAAACAGGGGTCTAAATCTGTTAAAGATTATACAACCAAATTTTACCAGTTAATTGCAAGGAATGACATTCAAGAGAAAGAATATCAGCTTGTCTCTTGATACATTGGTGGTTTAAGAGTCCAGATCATGGATTTTGTTAACATGTTTGATCCAATGACACTTTCTGATGCATATCAGCATGCATTAGCTTTTGAGAAGCAAAACCGTCGAGTGGGAAGTTCGTCCTCTCATGCCATAATAGGTGCTTCTGGTTTGGGTAACGTGGCATTTGGTTTTACTCACAGTCAGGCTAAAGCAGGTGGTGGCAATACTAGACCAGTTTCTAGAGCAAGCGGTAGTAGTGGGTTGAAGTGCTTTAACTGTGGTGAACCTCATCACAGACAGTCGGAATGTATGAAAGCTAGTAAGAGACACTTATTTGCTGATCCGGAGGGAGATGATAATGCGGCTTATGAAGAGTATGAAGAAGCCCCAGTTTCTGATTAAGAACCCGAGTGTGAGGAGGAGTATGTGTCTGGAGATGTGGGGGTGAATTTGGTGGTAAGGCACTCTTTCTTAACACCCAAAGCTGATGGAGATGATTGGCTCAAGCATAACATCTTTCAGTCGACATGCACTATTTCGGGTAAGGTTTTTAATTTTACTAATTCTCTTACTAATGAACAAAAAGAGGATCTGGAACAAGATATAACTAAAGAAGAGGTCAAGCGAGCGGTGTGGGATTGCGGTGTTGATAAATCTCCGGGTCCAGATGGAATTCTCCTTTTACTTTTAATCGTCATTTCTGGTCCTCATGATTGAAGAGACTGGTTTGGGGCTGTGGAGGTACATTCTTTATTAATGGTGATATACCCAAAGGTTGTAATTCAAATTTTATTGCCTTGATCCCTAAAATCATTGATGCAAACATGGTTAAAGACTTCCGTCCGATAAGTCTAATTGGAAGTCTATACAAGATTATTGCCAAACTTTTAGCTAATCGATTAGTTGGTGTCTTAAGTAACCTCATTAATGAGGTTCAATCTGCTTTTGTAGCGGATAGACAAATTTTATAGTTTCATATCTAATCTATCATTCTAACAATGATAGATTGATAGAGAAGGAAAATGGTGTCTTTCGGTAATCATTCTCATGGTCCCCACATATATTATTATTTCGCTCACAAAACTAATAAAATTGTACACTTTAAATGGACAATACTTAATGTGAAACTTATACCCATAATTTCATACCAAACAAAACTAATGGAATCAATATCCCCAATCCTATACATCCCCTTTCAATTCTTTCGAGGTCTTAAACAAGGTGACCCTTTATCCCCTTTCCTTTTTATTCTTGTTATGGAAAGCTTGCACATTTCTTTTCAACGGGTGGTTGATGCGGGATTATTTAATGGAATTAATTTGAGCTCCACGGTGAATCTTTCTCATTTGTTTTATGCGGATGACGCTATTTTTATTGGTCAATGGAATGAGCTTAATATTGATACTCTAGTCCGAGTTTTGGAATGTTTTTTCCGGGCTTCTGGTCTTCGTATTAATATGAGTAAAAGTAAGATTATGGGTGTGAATGTGGAAGATGCGAAGGTTAAAATTGCGGCTAATAAACTTGGATGTCTTGTTCTTAAGACTCCCTTCACTTACTTGGGTACGAAAGTAGGGGAGAACATGCATAGAAAACATGCTTGGAATGAAGTGGTTGAAAAGGTCCTGTCTCGGCTATCTAGATGGAAGTTGAAAACTCTTTCTATTGGAGGAAGATTCACACTTCTCAAGTCTGTTTTAGGCTCTATGCCAATCTTCCATATGTCCATTTTTAAAGTCCCCTCGAGTATTCTTAATTCACTTGAAGTTATTCGTAGTCGTTTCTTCAACGGTCATGAGCATAAGAGTAATAAAGCAACTTGGTTTAAGTGGAACAAAGTTTTAACTTCAAAAGAGAAAGGTGGCTTAGGGGTTTCTAGTTTATTTGCTCTCAATAGAGGGTTGTTGTTCAAGTGGTTGTGGCGGTTTTATTCTCAAAAAGATTCGTTATGGACCAAAGTGATAAAGGCTTTATATGGGGAGGACGGGAGTTTAGATAAAGTTGGTGCTTCGGCTGCTCGGACCTGTTGGACTACAATCGTCCAGGAGGTGAAGGTGATACAAGCACAAGGAATAAATATTCACGATTTTATCAAATTAAAGCTGGGAAATGGTGAGGATTCTCGTTTTTGGCTTGATAAATGGTACGAAGGTGGAGTGTTAAAGAGGTTGTTTCCTCGTGTTTATGCCTTGGAACTTGACAAAAATATTTCAGTGAGTTCAAAGTTAAAGGCGCCAAGCTTAGTTACTACCTTCAGAAGAAATGCGAGGAGTGGTATTGAACAGACACAGTTTGATTCTATGGCGGAGATCATGAAAACAATCTCGTTGGTGCCTCGTGTTGACAGGTACATATGGTCGCTGGAGAATGATGGCTCATTTTCGGTTGCTTCGATTCGCAAGACGTTAGACGACAACCGGTTCCAGGAGGAGAGTTTGTCGACAAGGTGGGTCAAATCCGTGCCTATCAAGGTTAATATTCTGGCTTGGAAAGTTAAATCTAATGCTCTTCCTACTCGTTTTAACATATCTCGTCGCGGCATGGATATTGATTCTATTGATTGTCCCATTTGTAAAATGGGTGTCGAAACGACAAGTCATGTGTTCTTTCAATGCAATGTGGTTAGACAGGTTATGAGAAAGATTTCTTCATGGTGGAATGTGGAGTATATGGAGGTTAATTCATATGAGGAGTGGCGTTCTTGGCTCGTGTCTACCCGGATTCGATCAAACATCAAAGTTATTATCGAAGGGATCTATTACGGCTTGTGGTGGGTTATGTGGAATTTTCGGAATAAGATTTTATTTGATACGAAGATTCCGGAAAAGGTCTTGATCTTTGATAATTTAGTCTCTAGCTCTTTTTATTGGTTTAAATATCGATGTAAAGCATCGATCAAATGGGACGATTGGCTTAAAAACCCTTATATTGTTTGTTGTTGATCTAGCTCCTTGCTAGTGTTTAATAAAATTGCCATTCAAAAAAAAAATCTCACAATGTTAATACCGGGTCATTCATAGACAAACAACACGAAATTACATCAAAACAATAGAGCCTTTCGACCGAATTTTATTGTAATGACAAATCAAACAATTATTAATTATCCAAGCATACCAATATCAAGCATATTAAGCATACAATCATAAGCATATATGCATAGTATATTTACATCACATATTCTACTTTGCCCAAACAAACATTATACGACTACTCCATCATCAAGGAAATAAAACACAGAATATACTTAATAAAATCAATGGAAATCATATTAAAAGGGTAATAGGATTATACCAAAGTTTCACAAGTAATGATGCGTTTATACGAGTTTTCCTGAATGAAAACTATAGAATACCCAAACACTAATCCAACTAGTAATTCCTCTGTCACAGAAACTAATAGCCCGAAAAGTACTTCCAATTCGTCCTCTTGGTGGTATAAACAAGTGGAAGGGGATGAACTAGAGGTTAGTTCATCCTATTTTTCTTTCTTTTGGTTCTTATGATCTTGTATCACTTCTTGTTGAAAACACAAGCTTAGGGCTTCATTATATAGACCCTAGAACTCCAAATGAACGTGGGGAGTAAGTGTTATAAGAAAATGATCGGTCTCCAATCAATGCAAGGAGAATTAATGATTATTTTCTTAACTCATGTGCAAGTGCGTCGCACTTCCTCGGAAGTGCGTCGTACTTCTCCTTTGAATTAATTGTTTTTCACCCATTCCCAAGTATGCCACACTTAGACATTAACTTCTTTATTTTTCTTCTAAGTCTTTACCTTTAATGGTCGTTAACATCTTTAGCGAATATTCTTCGCATTTCTAGTCCTTCTTGCTTCCTTCATTCCTGAAATAAATATTACACAAATAAGTATCTAAAGACATAATATTATATATATTTATATAGATAAATAGAGTATTAGTGAGGGATATTTTATGTATATGTAGAGTGTTATCAAGATTCCACTAAGATTATTGATTGAAAATGAAGGAGAAAATGATACCTTAGAAATCATGTTAGGACTAACATTCTTAGAAAACGTTAAACCATATAAAATAAGTTCGTATGGTTTAAAAATAACATAAAAAGATAAGTTAATATATATTCATAGATGACAAGCCGTAGTAGTGTTAATATCCCCATGGGAATTACATATAAAGATTATAAAGCCGAATATTTTAATGTTTATATAGATAGCGGTGATGGCCTTTGTGTATGTAAACCTGAATGTTATCCAAACGAATATCATCAGAATCTTGATACATACAGAGGAATTAGTTTTAATAAAGAATTTTTATTGTTAAACAAAGGTATTAAAACTACTTGGCTATTGATAAGATCTTATTTAGTTAAAGGCCCAACATTCTATTTCCATGATGCGGGTACCAATATCTTATTAGGACAAACTTTTCTTGAGAGGTTTAATAAAGTTGTATTTGATATTATGGCTTTTCAAATTTTATTTAAAACACCATGTCATCATTTAATAACGATTAAAAGGATAAAAAGAGCTTACAGACGTAATTTTCCTATAAGATTTAAACAACGTGAAAAACACGATGACATAGGATACCAAGGGAAGCCAATTCTTAAAAGAGGAAAGTTGTTATTAAAATATCAAAAGGAAGAAAATCTTTTAGATTAACAAGTAAATCTTCGAAAGCTTAATAATAGTATAGAAGATATAAAAGAAAGGTTAAATGAGTGTTATACTGATAATCCTTTAAAATTTTAGAATAAGAACCAAATTATGGCTAAACTAGAAATGAATGATAAAGATAAGGAAATCAAGGTAAAACTCATGAGATATAATCCTGAAGACCAAAAGGAATTCCAAGTACAAATTAAAGAACTCTTAGATAGCAAACTAATAAGGCCTAGTCATAGTCCTCATAGTTCACCGGCCTTTTTAGTAAGAAAACATACCGAGATAGCAAGAGGCAAAGCAAGGATGGTAATAAATTATAAAAAGTTAAATAAAAATACAGTATTTGATGGGTATGTTTACCACATAAAGAAAGTTCGATAAATTGGACTAGAAACAAAAAGATTTTTTTCTAAATTTGACTGTAAAAGTGGATTTTGGCAAATAAAAATGCATCCTGATAGCATAGCTTACATTGCATATTCTACTCCATAAGGCCAATATGAATGGTTGGTTTTACCTTTTAGATTAAAAAATGCTCCACAAATGTGATAACCGGTAACTTTTACAGGATCTTGGTATTATAAAATACTATATCTATATAAACTGCGTTCTTCAACCTTGTCAGTTCCCTTTGAGAAAACTGAAAGGTTGACTTTGGTTGACTTATTTTGCGCAAAACGGTTACGGTTTAACCGAGTATCGAGAGTATTGATTCTTCATAAATGAATCACTTTTGATTCATCTTTCCCTTATCTAAGTATCTATGATATCATTTTAACGTTTACCAGGAATTTTTCCCGTGTTCAGCGAAAATCGTCACGCAACGCGTACCGGCACGACAATAAACTAAATCATATCTAAATACCTTGGAATAATTTAATAAGCTTATTTTGATAAGTTATTTCATATTCTCAATAGCATTGTCTTAAAACGCAAATTTTACGAGTTACGCTTAGAACTAACGAAAACGGAAAAGTACGCGAAATTTAAATGAAGTCCAACGTATTAAAGGAAAATAATGACTTTAAATTAATTTCTTGGACGATTCTAAGATGTCTAAACGTGTTTTGGTAACATGGGTTTAAATTTATGAACACTCGGGTTTTGGTTATTATTCAAGTTAGTCATGGTGTTCATTCTCGACATAAGCCAAAAGGGATAGGATCCCTTTGTCACCCTAGTACTAACTGGACCACCACAAGGGAACATAGAGGCAAAAGATGTGCAACCATGCAAGTCCTTTTTTTGTCTTAATACATTTCAAATTCTCACACACATACACTTTATTTCCAAAAACATTAAACAAACAATTTTCTCTCCCTTTTCTCTTTGTGTGACCGGACGAAACCACAAAAACAAGAAACATCTCATTTTCATATTTTGATCAAGGTTAAAGAGTCAAGAACATTCAACGGTCGATTTCTAGTAATCTTGGGTAATCAAAAACAACATTTGGGTTGTTTATCAAGTTCTAACCTCATCCGAAAACCCTTTCTTGTAATTTGTTTAAACCCTTAAATAGTTGTACTTTTATGGTTAACTTGATGATATAACACTAGTTGTACAACGCGTTTGTTTTAAAATCGAAACAAAGGTTTAAAAGTGGTGCGTTGATCTCGACGTGAACAAAAGGAGAAACAAGGGTTGGTCATTTTTTTGCCATGGTTGTTGTGGTAAAATATCATGTGTTGTCTAGAGCTTATTCATACTTATTTGAAAACCTAACTTAAAACTAAGCTTAGTAGGGCTTATTTGCTTCTTGGGCTTGTTTTGGTGTCTCGGCCCAACCGTCAAGCTAAGAAAAGGAGTCATGGGATCGGCCCATGACTTATTCAGCTTATTTTGAGACTTTCATGGCTTATTTCCATAGCTTATTCTATATTCGGGCTTACTAGCCTCTTTCGTTAGCTTATTTGTAGTTTTAGGCTTGTGTGTGTGGCTGCGGCCCAACAAGGAAAGAAAAAGGAATATAGGGTTCGACACAATATCATTTTCGCTCGGATTATTTTAGCTTATTAAAGCTTGTTAGCTTATCGTATCTTGAATAAGAGCATATTAGCTTATTTTGTTTTCTATCTTTGGTTTTGAGCTTATATTAAAAAAAGTGACCTATTTTCAAACTTATGGTAGTACATTTTGAGCTTATTGGGCTCGCGGCCCAATAAGAGTAATAAGCCATGGCTTATTGCTTTCGGCTCATAATTTTTACACCTCTCTATAGCTTATTGAATTATTTTGGGGCTTAAATGCTTGTTTTGGAATTTGGGGGCTCGGCCTAATAAGCCAAGATAAGCCTCAACTTATCTTGAGCTTATTTGGTCTCGGCTTATTCCCTTGAACTATATTTCAGCTTATTGACAACTTATTTGGGTGAAACTAAAGAGATCTTGTTGTTTTGTCAAGTATTAGTAAACTATTTTGGCCTATTTAGAGCTTAAAGATACATTAGTAGACTTATTGGGCCGAAAAGCCCAATAAGATATATATACTATACTTGTCATATTATCGGGCTAATCGAGAAACTTCTAAAAGTCCATGAGGCCCAATGACCTAATGGACAAGAACTTGAACTAAAATACCTATGAACATCTAGTGGACTTATACTCGGGTAAACTAAAATGATTT
>BQNB010010613.1:30832-83567 GCA_026074375.1 Tanacetum coccineum
AAAAATATAAAAGAAATATCTCAGATTCGAAATCATATAGTTTTTATAAACTTAGTTTTATAAAAACACTTTTATACGCATAATCTCGTAAAAATCACAACTCCTTCGTTATTTATCGGATTTTCAAGATCCTTACATGCCTACGATCCTCATGAGATGTATTATTTTTATAAAATATAAAATAAAATATTAATTAGTTTGAATGAACAGTAACAATTAAAAAGTTAATTAACTTATTTTATACACTTTTAAACTTTATTAAATTACCACAAGTCTTCTATTTTATAAATTAACATCCATGGTATATAATTTAAGTCCTCTACATTGTGTCCATCATAATAGGTCCATATTGTCCATGAAAATTGTCCAACATATTTATTTACTTATCTAAACTTTATAATAAATAAATAATCATATCTTGACAAATAATTATATAATTTATCCATGGCTTATAAATCCTTATTTTAAATATATTAACATATTTTAAACATCATATTAACCCTAAGATAAAAGTAATTCGTGTATGTATGTACATGTTTTTATTTTATAAACTTCATAAAATAAACCTAGGTGATGATTTAACTACACACAATTATATAATACATAAAATGAAAGTATTGAAAAGATTAGGGTTCTTAGAAGACCTTAATAAAGATGAGTGATGATAATACACAACCAAGACCCAAGTATATAACCTCAATTACTTCCACAAAACCCTAACTTAACCAAGAAAACCCTAATTCCTTTTCCTTGTGAAAATCCTTTTTAATCACCAAACCAAGCTTCCAATACTCTTTGAATGGCCTTAGATATGATATATATTAACCCTAGTATACTTATATGACCTTAGAAATCAAAGTAATGAATTGTATATGGATGTGAGAGTGATGCCGTGGGTTGGAGAGTGTAGGAGAGGAATATGTGAAATGTTTACTTGTAAAATAGATGTGTGTTATGGTTTCACTTTTTGACTTCTATTTATAGCAAGAACTAGAAAAATACCATTTAAATGAAGCTTAACCAATGGTTTTGTCTTGGTATAAGGTTACGTCTGATTTCATGGGTTATAGGGCATGGAATATGAAGTTTTATAATCCTAGGTGTAAGTAAAAGTGAGGTGTTTGTATAAGTAAAGTATGGGACATGTAAGAAGGAGTTGACATATCAAAAGCATGCTAGAATCTTTCTTCTTGTCCCCTTGATTTCAGCCGAATACTCATGCACATGAGGAGACAAGATTTTTGTTAACTTTAGGGCTTGAATCCATTGGATAACAAATATAATTGTTTATACTAGTTAGTGGAGGATTGTTGGATTTAATTTCAAGTTGTATGTGTTCCATATGTATCAATTTCATGTTGGGGCTGATTTGGGTAAGACTTTATGAGGTTTTTGAGTATTATGGGTACTAGTGGGTATTTGTTGAAGTGTAGATGGGTTTATGGTTTGCCATGCATGCAAAAGTGTAGTTTTATTGCGTTACGTAGACGTTTTAAGTAACCAATAAAAATAAGAAGCGTAAAGTTATAAATTATTATTCTAATAACTTTATAACACCTACTTGACGTAAACATTTAGTTGTTTGATGCATATTTACGTTAAATGCCCATTTTTAGTTTACGCGATTTAGCTTAATAGTAAAAATTAAAAGCGAACGCGTAAAAGCCTAAAAATAAATAATAGAATAATTGAAGTCGTAAATGACCTAAAAATGTGAAATGTTACAAATACATTCTTGAGTCTTTAGTGTAAACTTCCCAGTCAATGATTGAGTATTTGGTTTATAGGTCTTCAACATTCATCCCTTCTTCTGGAACTATGATCATTAGCTGTTGTAGTTGTTCTTGAGACAGTTCATCTTTTGATTCTTTAGTTGGTTCTGAGCCTTATCCTATCTTTTGTCTCTTTGAACTTTCTTGATTAAGTTCTTGTTCAACATCTATCTTTGAGCTTCCAACTACAGCTTTTGGAACTGTATCATCACTCTCCATTGGAGTAAAAGTATTTACCGTCTTCATTGTGGTCTCAAATAACTCCTTGACTTCATCAAAGGAAAGTTTATTCAATTGTTGTAGAGTGTGACTTCCTATATTCTTGATATAATTACACATGTAAGTCCTTTGTTGAGCTTGAGTCATGGGCATGTTCCTTCTTTGTTCAACTCTTTGTTGGGTAAATTTTTTCTTTCTCTTATTTTTAAGCTCTACAAGTAATCTTGCCTTGTCAGCTTTAGAGTATCTTTCTTTTTCTTGTGCTTGTATTCTTCAGCATTGAAAGTGCTAGCTTCTTCATGAACTCTGGCTATCCTTTGCCTTTCTTCTTCATCAAGTTGTTCTTGCAATCTCAGAGCTTCTTCCAACCCAAGTCTTTCTTGATCTAGTTGCAACTTTGTCTTCTTCTGAACAGGTTCAACTTCTTTCATATTAGCTTTGCCTTTATCTTTTCTTTTTGCTGCACTTCTTTTGATATACACTAAACTTTTAGCAGCAGTTTTGACTTCAGGGCTGGCAGTACTAACTTCTACAACCGCAATACTATTATCGGGCTTAGTAGTATAATCTTCTTCAAGAGAAATAAACTTAAAATCAGATTCCTCAAAATCATGCTCATGCCTCCCCTGAGTCTGTGCACTCATCTGTACTAGAGTAATTCCCTCATCTTCATTAATCTGAGCAATCTTCCTCCCCTGTTTGGAAGAAACCTCCAACTCATCTTCATCTTCTGAAACAACAAGTCTGACCCTTCTTCTAGCTTTACTTGACTTTACTTTATGCTCTAACTTCTTCACTTTCATGATGAGCTTAGTATCTTTTTAGTTTACGCGATTTAGCTTAACGGTAAAAATTAAAAGCGAACGCGTAAAAGCCTAAAAATAAATAATAGAATAATTAAAGTCGTAAATGACCTGAAAATATGAAATGTGACAGTCTCCTCCCGTTAGAAGAGCCTTTTCCCCAAGGCTCAAGTCACAACACTTGACGAAGGTACGAGTTTAGTGAAGAGGTGCGGATACTTCTTTTGAAATTGGTCTTCACATTCCCATGTAAACTCAGGACCTCTCTTCGAGTTCCATCGAACCTTGACAATTGGGATACGACTTTGCTTCAACTGTTTGACTTCTCGATCCATGATCTCTATGGGTTCCTCTACAAAACGTAGCTTATCATCAATATGAAGTCCTTCCAATGGAACGGCTAATGGTTCGTCGGAATAACATTTCTTCAAGTTGGATACATGAAATGTATTGTGAACCCTGCTCAACTCTTGAGGAAGCTCAAGCTTGTAAGCAACGGATCCAACCTTTTCCAGCACCTTGAAAGGTCCAACATATCTAGGGTTTAACTTCCCCCGTTTTCCAAAACGTACGACCCCTTTCCAAGGTGAAACTTTAAGCATAACTCTATCCCCAACTTGAAATTCCATCGGCTTACGCTTTAAATCGGCGTAGCTCTTTTGTCGGTCACGAGCGGCTTGAATCCTTTGCTTGATCTGGATGACCTTCTCGGTTGTCTCTTGAACTATTTCTGGACCGGTGAGTTGAACTTCTCCAACCTCGGCCCAACAAACAGGTGAACGACACTTTCGGCCGTAAAGTGCCTCAAACGGTGCAGCCTTGATGCTAGCGTGATAACTATTGTTGTAAGAAAACTCAACTAGTGGCAAATGTTTAACCCAACCATTCCCAAAGTCGATCACACAAGCACGTAGCATATCCTCGAGAGTTTGGATAGTTCTCTCGCTTTGTCCATCAGTTTGTGGATGGTACGCAGTACTCATATCCAAGCTAGTACCCAAAGCCTTCTGAAGTGACCTCCAGAAATTTGATGCGAATCTAGGGTCACGATCACAAATGATCGAGACAGGTATTCCATGCCTTGTGACTACCTCCTTTAGGTACATCCTTGCCAACTTCTCCATGGGGTTAGTCTCCTTCATTGGTATGAATATTATAGACTTCGTAAGTTGGTCAACAATCACCCAAATGGTTTCATAGCCTTGCGATGACTTAGGAAGCTTTGTGACAAAATCCATTGTGATGTTATCCCACTTCCATTAGGGTATCTCGGGTTGTACCAACAAACCCGATGGCCTTTGGTGTTCGGCCTTGACCCTAGCACATGTCAAACATTTGCTAACATAGGTGGCGATGTCGGCTTTCATATTGGGCCACCAATATAGCTTTTTCATGTCCTGGTACATCTTGTCAGAACCCGGATGGATGGAGTATTTTGATTTGTGGGACTCGTGCATGATCACAGTCCTTAAGTCACCATAACATGGCAACCAACTCCTGCCGTTTAAGCATAGGGTTCCGTCGGCGCGGGGCTCCAGCTTTTCCTTCGGTATATCCTTCCTGATCATACCTCCTACATCTTCGTTCTTGAGATTCTCTGGTTTCTGTGCTTCGGTCTGAGCATTTAAGATTTGTTTGGGAAGATCCAAACCAATAGTCATAACTAAGGCTCGGACCCTTAATGGTTTAATTCGCTCTTTCCTGCTCAAAGCATCAGCAACAACATTTGCTTTCCCCGGGTGATAACGAATCTCACAATCGTAATCACTGAGCAACTCTAACCAACGACGTTGCCTCATATTCAACTCCTTTTGGTCTAGTATGTGTTGTAGACTCTTATGATCTGTGAACACCGTACACTTGGTTCCATACAAGTAGTGCCTCCAAATCTTTAGAGCAAACACCACTGCACCAAGTTCCAAATCATGAGTAGTATAATTTTTCTCATGAATCTTCAACTGTCGTGATGCGTAAGCAATCACCTTCTCGTTTTGCATCAACACCGCACCCAATCCTTTATGTGACGCATCGCAATAAACAATGAAGTTCTCAGCTCCTTGAGGGAGAGCTAAGATAGGTGCGCTACATAACTTATTCTTCAATGTCTGAAAAGCTGCTTCCTGCTTGTCACCCCATTCAAAGGCGACTTTCTTCTGAGTAAGTTTGGTCATCGGCTTAGCGATTTTTGAAAACCCTTCAATGAATCTTCGGTAGTATCCAGCAAGACCTAAAAATTGACGAATCTCCGTTGGTGTTTTAGGAGACGCCCAATCTTTAATAGATTCGATCTTGGCAGGATCCACGTGAATGCCTTGACAGTCAATCACGTGACCGAGAAATTGTACCTTAGGTATCCAAAATTCACATTTTGAAAACTTAGCATATAACTCCTCCTTCTTAAGCAGTTCTAGAATTGCCTTAAGATGTTCTTCATGTTCCTTTTTGTTCTTTGAATAAATTAGTATATCATCAATAAAGACAATTACAAACTTACCCAAGTATGGTTTGCACACTCAGTTCATGAGGTCCATGATACCGCAGGTGCATTTGTCAAACCAAATGGCATCACTTGGAACTCGTAATGACCATATCGAGTCCTAAATGCCATCTTTGGAACATCCTCTTCTCGCACTCTAAGCTGATGATAACCCGACCGTAAGTCTATCTTTGAATAAACACTGGATCCTTGTAGTTGATCAAACAAATCATCAATCCTTGAGAGAGGATAACGATTCTTCATCGTCAGTTTATTCAATTCCTGGTAGTCGATGCACATCCGGAATGATCCGTCCTTTTTTTTGACAAACAAGACCGGAGCTCCCCAAGGTGAGGAACTAGGTCTTATAAAGCCCTTGTCGGATAGCTCTTGTAGTTGCTCCGACAACTCTTTCATTTCGGAAGGAGCCAATCGATAAGGTGCTCGTGCTACAGGCGCAGCACCAGGTATCAAATCGATCTGGAATTCCACTTGTCAAGTCGGTGGAAGACCCGGCAAATCTACAAGGAAAATACCTACAGGAAAAATCTCGAACATTGGTACGATCGCTCGTAAAGTCCGCGATCTCCTCCGACTATGTCTTCAGTTCCCTTTGTAGTAACATGTGCCAAAAAGACATGATGTCCTTTTAGCATGTACTTCTGTGTTTTAATGCACCGAGATAAATGTTATCAAGCAACGTGGTCTCGCTTCCTCAGGCTGCTTCCGTCAGCCATTGGTAATTAAGGATTCCTATTCCCAGGAATAACAACGAATCTTCACGGCACAATCAAGTGACAACATGTACTTTGCCAACCAATCCATACCAACATACGTCTAAGCTACAAATCTACGTGCATTAGAGTTAATGATGAATGGATGATCTAAGAAGTTTATGTAACAACCCCGAATGGATAGGTGTACATAATATCCCAATTATTTTCTCGTCGGCTATTCAACATCGAAATAAATGACTAATTAGTTGGTGTGATATCAGATTTAGGGAGACTAAAATGTAGTAGATACAAAACTCCTATCAACACCAGTATCAAATAAGATAGAAGCATAACGGTTGTTTAGAAGGAACGTACCCGTAACAACGTTGGATGCCGTTTTGTTCACCCGCATTACCCACCACGTACCTTTTCCTCTGGGCATTGCCATTTCCCAACCTTTGAATTACCATGGTTTTTGTTCTTTAACTTCGGGAAGTCTCTCTTGAAATGCCCCTAAACACCACACTCATAACAAATGACAACCATCTGAGTTGTTCCGGAGTTCCCACGGTTGTTATTATTACCATTGGGACCAAAACTCCTACAGTCATAAGCCAGATGGCCGATCTTCTTGCACTTATTACACCTGGGAGCACATGGTCCTTTATGGTGATAGTTGCATTTGGTACATAAGGGTAATGATTCTCGGTGTCTCCTCTTTTCACCAGGCCCTAGCAATGTAAAGGACCCATCCTAGAGTTCTGCCTCTTGTTTTGTTGTTTTGGAGCCCCCTGATTGTTTCCAGCATTAAACCTCTAACTTTCCTCTTCTGCTCGAATTTGTATTACAGCTAATAGTGAGGACTTTTTGATCCATCTGATCGTTAGCAAACTCAATTGCTTTCTCCATCATCTTGGGTTGATATGACATTACATTTCCCCGAATCATATCAGGAAGTCCACCAACATATTTCTCAACTTCATTCGATTCCTCGTGGAACATCCTTCCAACACATCATTGGCAATCTCCTGAAAACGCATATGTAACTCGCGACATCGGTACCCTTTACTTTTAGGTTTCCAGAGCTCAATATTCTAACTTCCTATTGAAATGTCACCCAATGGGCAGTATTTTGAACTGACATCAACTATCTTTAGTCCTTCCAGTCAAAAAAAAAAAAAAAAAATTAAGGGGGGGGGGGGGGGGGGATAAAAAAGATAAAAACAAAATTGTCCATAAAGCATAAGCAACATCTTGAGTAACAGTCTTCATGTAGGAGTTCCACCATGTCAGAGCATTTCCAAGGAAAGTGCAAGTAGCAAACTTAATTTGGTTCTACATAGCACAGTTGCTGATATAGAACACTGATTCCATCTTCTTGAACCATTGTGACAACACAACCACTCCTTTAGTACCCTTAAAAGTAAGGGGCTGACAATTCAGAAAATCGTTGTATGTACACTCACGCGGAGTGCGTACAGTTCCCCTAGTTCCAGTGTAAGAATTATGGCTTCCGTCGCCATGACCATTAATGCTATTTCGAAGAGTTTCATGATTAGCAAGTGCCACAGACACTCTTTCTTCGATTAGCTATTCAACAGCAGCAGCTGTCATAGGGGCAGCAGCCGCAGCAGCCCTTGCAGCAGTAGCTACAGCCCTTGTAGTAGCAGAGGTTCTCCTTGGTGGCATATTGTTCTAAATCACAACAATATAAAATACGTGAGTTTTCATAAACATCACAACATGACATGGATACAACATATATATAACAAGATCACATCACATAGTGATTATATAACATAACTGGGATCACAACACATAACAGAAATTAGAGAACAGACCATGACATAATACAACACATCATATATCACAGAAAACATACATGATGTCTGATACAAGAAATAATAATACAAATCCAACTACTGCCATGCAAGCTGGGCATACAAACCCATAAACTTAGCTGGCTATCAAAAGATAGCTACAACATGACACGAAAAAGTAAACTAGGCACAACTATCAGCGCCCTCTGGTCATCTGCATGTGTCGGTATCTCTAGCCTGGATTATCCTGAGATCTGTCCCTAGGAGCCGCTGATAATAGTCCCTGTAGAAACAAAACCATGTGCATGTGCCAATGTTCGATTTCAATGCCGTCCCAGTGAAGCTATACTGATATCCGAAATCTGGGATGTGAGTCCTATAATGCATGGTAGCTCATAGTGAACTGCTAAACTCAATCCCACTGAATGTGCCCAAGCCTCTTGAGAAGCTAGAGCCTCCTGATCCAACAGTAGTGCAGTCTTATGGTGAAACTGTCTATCCTTGGTCAAGTAACGTCAACTCTTTATGAAAAACTAAGGGTCTTGTCCTATCTGAGCATTGCCTCGATCATGTAGCATCAATATACCAGAGTGATCCTGCTCTGAAACCGCAGTAAGCTTGGTCACGCTAGCATTAACCCCTTCGAGGGTCGTCGGTGCTACCTCCTCAACAGTCTCTGTTGGGTCTACCCAGACATCTCTAATGCCATAGCTGACCTCCTCAGCTCTCTAACGTCTGGTCTCGACATCTAGAGTGCCGATAAACCCATAATCTGCTCTATGAACTCCAGTAGGTCTAGCAGCAGTCGAACTCTCCCCCAACTCCCAGTACCTCGATGATGGGAGTAAGCCAGACAATAACCTCTTCCGAGGAGGTAACTCCAACACTCGGGAATGTCCTCACCTAACGGTCGACTACTGATGTTAATAAATCAGTAATGCAGGTTGTGGTGGTAGAAGGTAGGTGATGTAATGGTGATGAATTGGGTACAAAAGGCGGCTGTAGAATTATAGTGAGTTAATGGCTAAGAGGTGGTAAATGTGGTGATGGATGTAGTAGATGATGGCGTGGCTGTGAAGAGGCACCTCAATCAACAGAGAAGCTCAGAAGCTGGAGTGCACGCACATGGTATTAGGGCTACCATATGGTTGAGGTACTAATAGAAGTGGTGAAGAGGAAGTGAGCAGGTGCAAGCTAAATACCTAGCTAGGGCGTTCCTCTGCAGGAGGTGTGATAGTGAGATAAGTGGTGATGGTGGTAAGGCAAGAAGTCTCTCGACCTCCTCCTCTGATGGAAAAGGCATAGGTGCCTCGGGTCGGATAGATATCCTAGCAGTGGTACGATATGCCGGTGGTGATAGTGGTGTAGCCGCATACTCATCGGTCTCAAACGACTCAGTCCTCCACTCGAAAAAGGGACATGGTCAACAACCGGGAGCAACAACAGAGTCGGGGGCCGTGAGCCAGAAGCACCCCTCTTCCTCGAAGCCTACCTCCTCCTAGGTTCGTCATCAAAATAGGATCCATTCATCATCTGCCATTCCCTCCATCAGCTGCGGATATCTACAGACCATCCTCAGAGTCCTCCTCGGGATCCACCTCGGGATATGAGTCAACAATGTAGCCCGGGAGATAAGGCTAAATAGGTGAATCCAGTGAAAACATAAAGAAATGCTGAACCATCCTCAATGGGAACCTCCTCATCAGATAGGGCCAAGTACTCGGGGTACTCTGGTCCCGGCACGTAATCTGGCGAGAGCGGTGCCTGCTCTGGCTCCTCAGGGCCAGGCACGTAGTCCGGTGATGCCGGTGCAGCCTCCGGTGAGTCGGGCTCCTGGAGTCTGAAGAAGTCCACAGCCCAAGCTAGCGGGTCTCCATGCGATGATATAGACGTATATGTAACCTCGGATGATGCCGAATCCGATGACATGACTGTATCTGTAACACTCAAAGAGAGTTTACATTAGTACATATATAAGACCAATAATAATATACTTAATATATTATAAACACGTATGAGAACCATGCAGCATCTAGTATACCCAACTAATGCAACAAGTAATGTATGAATGAATGTCCCATAAAAATCCCTTTTTATGATGCAATGTTTGAAAACGGTTATAGTCCAAGTAAAAACATTTGACCTGGTTCTCTATAACCTTGGCTCTAGATACCAATCTGTAACACCCCCAAATTGGGTCGCAGCGGAATAATATGTCCTGGAGCGTTACTTCATAGCTCAATAGCACAAGATATGAGAACGACCTCTAAAAGAGTCGTTTGAAATACGATACATTAGATTTATTAAAATTGTTTAATACAAAGCACAACGGCTTAAATTGTTCAACATTGAAATAACAAGATTTTAGATCATAACAAATATCCCAAGATGTAATGACTCTAGATCTTTTATGCATGACCCCCCAAAGGAGTATCCCTAATGTATCCTTAGCACCTCGTGCCTCATTGACCTGAGAAAAAATGCTTTAAAACGTCAACATAAAGTTGGTGAATTCATAGGTTTATGTAAGATGTAATGTAGGACCGCAAGATTTTCCCAGTGATAATGCAACAGATGCAAACATCACAAAATGTAATTACGTTTCCCTAAGCTCATGACATTGAAGCTCGATATGTATGAAATGCAACATAAATTGCCAACATTGCCCGTGATGATGTTCTAACCCACAACTTCCTAAATCTGACATGGTATACGTCCGTTGTCCGGTAAACCGACACAATGAGCGCTACTTACCCGAACATGGATGTCAATCCCAAATAGATCTATTTATAACATTCGCGCTTACATAAAGTAATTGACAGTTCATGATAATGGGCTCTGAGGGTTATCGCTACTTAGGCAAACACGTAATCATAAAAATGTACACTTGCATCCAATAGTAAAACAATGCATGTTTCTCACCCCAAAAGTTGTAATTCATTGATCTAGTAAAACATGGGGCTATGAACTCACCTTAGCGAATAAACTGGAGTATATGAATCAAGTGAATGAAAATGTCACGGATATGACCGAATGCAACCTAATTAAATATAGGTCGTATGAGTACTAAGTACTTTGAATAACTAATATGTTAGCCTCAAAATAATGAGTCGAACAATGGAAGTTCGTTCATAACTATATTAGGTCTCAGTCATTAAATAATTATCATAGTAACTAAAACATTTAACTCATAGCATTATTTTCACCCCAAGAAAACATAAGAAAAAAGGGCTAGTAAACACCCTGATGCTTAAGCAATTCCAAACATCCTTGCACAAAAACTAACAAAATCACACAAACGCCTGTTACACGCACTAAGCCAAAATGCTTATGCCAATGTAAACAATCATATGATGGATGTCTAGAGTTGTGCTAAATTACCCATCATAGGGTCACCCGACACCATGCCCAACATTTACCAATTCATTTACACACTTTTTCAATGTTCAACAATTTACCCGAAAATGCAGAATTTTAGTGTCAATATACCATTTTCTAAACCACACCTACTGACCTTTATAAATTTTACCAAAAATCACGCATTCAATATTATGAGTTTACTATCTCCCAGATTTTTCCACTAATTTATATCCCCTCTTAAGTGCCCAAATAAAATCAAACTTTTAACTACTCAGTTTCGGATCTGTACGAACACTAAAACGTTTGGACCTAATAACCATACTTAGATTCAAATCAGAAGCTCTCCTTTGGGGGATTTTTAATAGACACATAGAATTAAACTCTTGTACACCTCGTAATCTGACCTAAATCTGACTCGAATCTACTGCTTTGACAACGTTTCTTGTAACCAATAATTGAATGACTTCCCGACCTTAAAAACTTTCAAGGCTGGATGTTATGGAAACTAGACTCTCTGAGCTACATCATAGACACCGGAAACTTGACAAAATCTATTACCATCATTGAGATAACAGCCGAACAACACAGCCCTAAATTCTGCCCTAATCTAAATCAAGTTTTAACGCGAATTAAGCATAACCAATTACACCCATAAGCTTCTAATTAAACCCTAATCATTATAACATGTTTATTATATCATTAGTTACAGATGTTATGAAACCCTAATTATCCATCATAATAATTATTGACATGTTTTAATGATAATATAACCTCAAAGGATTATAATTTATACCTTAAATCTTCGAATCATGAACACAAAAATCACCAAACTTGAAGAAAAAAAATTTCTTCTTCTTGTTTGAAAACTTCAGCCGATCCAAGTAGGGGGGGGGAAAAAAGTGTTTTAGGGATATTAAGGTTTAGTATTTATAGGATTAGAGTCCATGTTTAAGTCCAATTTGATATTTATTAACTAGATAATTCTCTTAATTAGAGTCCTACTAGGATTGGGCTTTTATTTTTATTTATTTTTATTTAAAAAAAAAATTCATATATACTATTAATGCATAATTTTTTTTATCTTTTATTAGTTAATTAATTACCTTCAATACTTTAAGTTTTTATAAAAACCTAAGTTAATTTGGTAAACCATTTTGCTTAAAAACTACTTTCTAAAAATAACTTTTCATTTCCAAATTCACTTTCTAAATATGGAAAGTTTACTACCAACTTCCATATTTCAACCACATTATTCCTTTCCCATATCACACACTTCCTATAAACGCTTAATCCTTAAAACCAAGTATTGACGTAGCAATGCATGCACACGTCTTTCATATCCATTATCACCACACGTGAACAAATGGAATACTTAACACCAAATTCAAACACACTCAAAATGAGATGCCCATACACCTCAAAATGATATCAAGCACATAATTAACTCACTTAGCCCACATAAATTCACATAGCACTACACTTACACACATAAAAATGAACTCTTAGCCATTTCTAAAGGTTTAAACTAACCTGCTCAAATCATGGTTGTCACACTTAATAACAAAGATTTTAGATCATAACAATATCCCAACATGTAATGACTCCAAATCTCTAATGCATGACTCCTAAAAGACTATCCCAATGTATCCTTAGCACCTCGTGCCTCATTGACCTGCGAAAAACATGCTTAAAAACGTCAACATAAAGTTGGTGAATTCATAGGTTTATATAAAATGTAATGTAGGACCGCAAGATTTTCAAATGTATGATAATGCAACATATTTAAACATCACAAATGTAATTACGTTTCCCTAAGCTCATGACACTGAAGCTCGACATGTATGAATTGCAATATAAATTGCCTACATTGCCCGTTATGATGTTCTAACCCGTAACATCCGAATCTGACATGGTATACATCCGTTGGTTCACTCCGTGACACCAGTGAGAGCTACTCACCCGGATGGGGATGTCCACCCCAAATAGATCTATTTAGAGCATGAGGTACGGTGACGCCGTTTCTGGTGCCATCGCCAACGGCGCCAGAAAACGGTTGGCGCACCGTTACCTCGGTGGCGTTTTCCGTTGTCGCGCCGTCACCACCAGCCCAGGAAAAATAATTTTTTTTTTGAAAAAGATAGCCGTTGGGGTGTTTGAATGTAACGGCTATATAGCCGTTTTTTTGCCTTTTTGCCCTAAAATTTCCAAATTTTACCCCCTAAAAATCCTATAAATACCTCCTTATTATTTCATACTTCACACACACTTCCAATACATTTTTTTTTTTTTTTTATAACACATAAATTATTCACCTCTCTAAGTTTTTCTCTTCAACAAATGAATCCCAACAACCCTTGATAACCAGTAATGCCTTTAACGACCCTTCGAACCAAATGATCGGGTTCGCTTCGAATTCGGCTAACAATCCGGCTCGACTTCGAATCCGAACACCCAAACATCCCCCATACATTCCCACGTTTCTCACAAAACCCCATACATAATCCCGACGATTTCACTTATTTCCTCAATGGAAAATGCACAACAACAACAATATTCAACATTTTGGCAACAACAACAACAAACCAAAATGAATCAAACAACCAAGATCCTCCCCAACAATCTTCCCACCTTGTTGACGAAACCGAAGACGATGAAGAAGAAGGAGCGGTCCCCGACCCCTACGTCGAAAAAAACGAAGTGAAGAAAGTGGCGCAAGACAAAGACAGAAAACCAAAAAAACACAAACCAACAACCGAAGACGAAAGACAGGCCCGAGAAGAGCTCGTAGTTTATGGACCGACGTACGGAAATTGCTTTTGGCGGAGACTTACATCCGAAAAAAGAAAGTATCCGAGGATCATAAAAGAAGGTGCGGATCACAAGGGAACTTTTGTGTATAAAAGTTATGGATGTTTACAACAAGGAAGCCAAAAGACTCAAGTACCCAAATCGTTCCAAGAACATGATTACGGGAAAGTGGACTCCGATGAATCGAGATGTCGGAAAGTTTAATACGATTGTGTGTGAAACGGCTCTTATGAGCGGGGAGAACGATAAAGATTTCATGGAACGTTGCCACATGTTGTTTAAAAGAACATGGAAGAATGATTTTAAACACTCGGCCGCTTGGAATTTTTTGAAGGACAAGCACAAGTGAAAAAATCCCGACTCGACAAATGCAAGACTAAACGGTATTTGGGTTACGTGAGAGGACCCCGGCATTTTGGCCCCGATGCCTGCCAACCGACGGAAGTACCGATCAAAAGAGCCAACGTTCGTCTAACTCGACCGCAAGTTCCGGTTCAAACCCGGGAATGTTTCAAGAAATGCTTCAACAACAATACGAGTTAGAGCGCAAGATGAAGCAAGATGTTCTTGAGCGGGAGTCTCGAGCGAGAGTCGATTTACTCGAATCTCAAAAGATAGCCGAGGATATGCGGGTGCTAACTATGGACACAAGCTCATTGGATCCGATGAACGCCGCTATCGTGAAGGCCCAACAAGCACGAATCCGGGCAAAATATCCAACGCAAGAATAATTATCTTATGTATTTTTTTAGTTTTAATGTCTTTACTTTTATTGTCTTTAAGTTTAATGTATTTTTTTTCTTGTAATGTGTTTTTTTAATGAATGAAGGTAATTTTAGTTAATATTGTGTATTTTTAATTTTATATATATAAAAAAAAAATTCCAACTGGCACCAGATTTTCTGGTGCCAACTGTTACCCCATGAATGTGGTGTCGTTGGGTTTCTGGTGCCATTGGGAAAAAGTGCTAACGTGGCAGCACTTTTTCCCAACGGCACCACTGTACCCAGTGCTCTTATAACATTCGCGCTAACACAAAGTAATTGACAGTTCATGATAATGGGCTCAAAGGGTTATCGCTACTTAGGAAAACACGTAATCATTATAAAATGTACACTTACGTCCAATTTGTAAAACAAAGCATGTTTCTCACCCTAAAAGTTGTAAATCATTGATATAGTAAAACATGGGGCTATGAACTCACCTTGGTAAAGGTAAGTGAATGAAATGAATCAAGTGAATGAATCGACAAGCGAAATCTGAGTGCAACCTAATTAAATATAGGTCGTATAAGTACCATGTACTTTGAATGAACTAAAACCAGCATATAATTCCTATATAGTTACATCAACCACCTAAAAGTGTTTGTTTAATTTACAAATTAAACTAATTGGATTGCATGTGTAAAAAAAAATGTGTCATGAATTAGTAATTGTGAAAATATAAAATGTCAACAATTATATCGTATTATGTTATATATGTGGCTTCGTTTTTGAATGTTCTAGTCAAATATTATATTTGCAATATTATAATCACTGATGAACAGTAACTTTAATAATATTTTATAAATTATATAAAACTACTTTTATATAATTAATCGTTATAACTTAAAAACGTCGTAACTTATTCGTTTTAATCCCATTTTCATCGTACTTTACATGTATGGATTCGTATTTGAAAAATCTAATCAAATATTATATTTATTATATTCATATTTACTGTTATGAACAGTAAAAGTGAGTGTAGATTTATAAAAACACTTTTTATAAATTTTAATTGTTGAAATCGTATATTTATTGTATCTTATTCGGTTTCTAGTGATTCTTATGTCCATGGCTTCATAATTAAATTTTCTATCATCTAACATGGTCCTTGTCCATTGTATGTTTCTGTAAAAATATTAGTTTTTATAAAATTACTTTTATAAAGTCACTTTTGTTTATTTTATTACATAAAATGAAAAAGTCATAACTTGTTTATTATCTATTGGGTTTTCAAGTTTCTTACCTTTTTAGAATCCTTACAATATCTACTTTTACAGAAAAATATAAAAGGGATATCTCAGCTTTGAAATCATATAGTTTTTATAAACTTAGTTTTATAAAAACACTTTTATACGCACAATCTCGTAAAAATCACAACTCCTTCGTTATTTATCGGATTTTCAAGTTTCTTATGTGCTTGGATTCCTCATTGCATGTACTATTTTATAAAATTATAAAATAATTTCTCCCAGGTACGAATTGCTACAGTAAATTCAAAAGGTTTTTATAAACTTTTAAATAAACTTGTTTTAGGTATTAATAACTTATATAAATTATCACAAGTCCTCTAATTTATATAATACACATCTTATGTATATATTAAGTCCTTTACATCATAATAAGTCCATATTGTCCAAGGAATAAGTCCAACATATTTATTTAATTCCATAAACTTTATAATTAAATAAATAATCAAAACTTAACAAATAATTATATAAACTATCCATTGCTTGTAAATCCTTATTTTAAGCATATTGACATATTGTAAACATCATCTTTATCACATGAAAAATAATTTCGTGTATGATATACATGTTTTCACTTTATAAATTCCAATAATAAAACCTAGGTGATGATTAACAATATAAGAATTATATAAATCATAAAATGAAAAGATTAGGGTTCTTAGAAGACCTTAATGAAGATAGGATGAATGATGAACAAGATCAAACCCAACCAAGAAAACCCTAATTAGAAAATTAGGTTTAGAAAACCCTAATTTCCTTGAAAACCCTAATTTGAAACCTTCCTTGTATAAACCCTTGTTTAACCCAAACCAAGCTTCCAAGACACCTTGTATATGTATAATAATAACCCTTGAACACTTGTACTAGCTTAGAAATCAAAAATACAAAGTATTGGTGTGTATGGATTCTAGCCATGGGTTTTGGGGTGTTTGAGAGTGTTTGTGAGTTAAATGTTTACTTATGATTGATAAGGAATAAAGTGTGTACTATAGGGAACATATATATAGCATGGATAATACTAGGAAACCACTATATCAAAAACAAGCAAAGTTTTACCTTGTTTTCTTCCATGTCCGGTTAGGGAAGCCAAAAGAGAAGACAAGGTTTAGTTTTAAACTATTAAGGACACCATAGGCTTAGTATTATAATGGTTAAGCTCTTTAGGTATAGGGAACATGTTGGTAACTTTAGAACATTGATGAGACTTGGCTTAAGATATGGTTTTTCTTGCTTGCTTCTCTTAACCGTGAGTTTGAGATCAAAAGAGGGGACACGGAATGTTGTTAATGTGTTTAGTACAAGACTAGGGATAGGTACATACTTTTGTGTCTTGTAAGAATGATTAGACAATGTTAACATGCTTGGTTTGGCTTTCTTTCTTGCCTTGTGGTTCTAACCGTGGGTTTTGCAAGCAAGGGGGACACACATTGGGTAAAAATGGTTGTTTGATCCATTGGTTAACAAGTAACATTATTTATTAGTGTTAGTGGAGGTGTAGGATGATTTAATTTCAACTTGTAGGTGTATGTAAGTATGAATTCGGTTTTAAGGTGAGGTGAGTGAGTATTTAAGAGATTTTTGAGTATTAGGAGTATTAGTGATTACTTGTTGAAGTCTAAATGAGCTCATGGTTTGCCATGCATGCAAAACCATAGTTTTATTGCGTTACGTAAACGTTTTACGTAACCAATAAAAATAAAAAGCGTAAAGTTATAAATTATCATCCTAATAACTTTATAACACTTACTTGACGTAAACATTTACTTGTTTGATGCCCGTTTACGTTAAACGCTCATTTTTAGTTTACGCGATTTAGCTTAACGGTAAAAATTAAAAGTAAACGCGCAAAAGCCTAAAAATAAATAATTGAATAATTGAAGTCGTAAATGACCTGAAAATGTGAAATGTTACATGTGACCTCAATATGTACCAAAAAACGTGTGCAGAATATAAATTGATGTACAAGCATGACTTTACGTTGGAGCATTGTTAGAACATTTTGAAAGATCACCAAGGTTGGTTAGAAGTTGAGATGCCTTCTTTTTACAACACTACAAAGGGTAAAAAAAATCCAAGACTTCTGAAACCACCTCGGGGTCAACATCCGGTGGTTTTAATTTGAACAATGAAGCGGATGAGTCTGAGGAAGAGACTCAAGAACATCGACCAATGGGTCGTGACCATTCAAAGGCCAAGAAGAAATCACCCGCCTCCTCTCGTGAGGGATCTTCTTCATTTGTTGATTTGGTAGCCGACAAATTCTCAACATTAAGTCGACAAAATGGGAAAAGATGAAGGAGCAACAAGACTCCTATATACAGTTGAAGAATCGAGAGTTGGATATCCAGGAGGCGGCGCGTCGGGAAGCAGCGGAATTGAAGAGAGAGAAACTTGCAATACAGCGTCGAACACTTGAATTAGCCGATAAAAAGATACGGGACAAAGACATCTTATTCTATAATTAAGAAATCAACCAATCTTTGGCCGCAATACAAAAACAGAAGCTGCAGGAAATGAAGGACGAAATCAAAAAGCAATATAACTTAGATCATTAGTTTAAGGGCCTGTTTGGTTCAAGGTTTCTTCAGGATCGTTAAGGAATTGGAATTAGATTCAAATTCTAAATCGTGTTTGGTTGAAAAACTGATGTAATTAGAATGTATTAAATTTCTTAAAATCCATGTACTAAGGAATTAAACATTCCTTATACAAAGTAATGGAATCTTAAAATCCATGTACTAAGGAATTAAACATTCGGTCTCACGTTCCTCGTCAATACTTTCGTGCGTTATTTAAAAAAAATTAATTTATAATTTTTTTTAAACTTTTATATTTTTTTTGCTAATGATTTAAAAAGTCATCTAACTTGACACATTTAGTCTTTGTGTGTAGCCATCTTATTTTTTTCCCAATATGTCATCAAACTATTAAAAGTCGGTCATTGTGTGTATTTTGTGACCATTTTACCCTTATTTTTTCCAAATTTCGAAGGGTAAAATGGTCATTTTACCCTTATTTTTTTCCAATATATTTTTGTCTTTGTGTGTGACCATTTCTACGAACCAAACGGCCCTAAGTTTTTAATTATTATTGTAATGTTTTTATTAAGATTTGAATTATTATGTAATTTTTTTTATTATTATGTAATGTTTTTATATTTAATAAAATTTAGAGTTAAGTACATTTTTTGTCCTCGTGGTTTGGTGCGTTTTCACTTTTTGTCCAAAAGACATAGTTTCGTTATACTTTTGGTCCAAAAGACATAGTTTCGTTCCACTTTTAGTCCAAAACTTGTAGTCCAAATTCACAGGATTGGACTAAAAGTGAAACGAAACTATGTTTTTGGACCAAAACCAAAACTTTTTTGAATTTTGGACCAAAAGTGAAAAACGCACCAAACCACAAGGACCAAAAATGTACTTAACTCTAAAATTTAATTTTTGTTAAAAATATTTAAAAAAAAAATGAAGGTCGCCTTATAGTGGTAAAAAGTCGTCTGTAGGTCGCCGGAGAGAGAACGCTGATGTGACAGAGAAAAATGTAGGTCGCTGGTGGTCACTATAGTGAGTAACAAGAAAATGGAAAGGAAAATTATCTATCAGAAGGAACTAAAACTACCATAAGAAAAAGTTAAAACTACCAGGAGGAAAATACAACTACTAGGAGAAACATAGTGTAGCAAGAAAAACTAATTGGTAAAAAAAATATTAAAAACCAACTATTTAGAAAATTGTACAACAACAGTCCTCCCCTTGGACTCAAATCCTCCCCTCAATCAGAGCATCTATGGATTGAGCATCCCAATGTTAACCACAAGATGATTAAACCTAGTCCATCGAATGCCTCAGGTTAACAAATCAGTCACATTAATCATCCTTAGTATTTTAAGCACCTGAATAAGTTTCTTTTCATTAGCATCTCTTATGAAATGGTGCCTAATTTCTATGTGCTTAGTTCTTTGGTGAAAAAAACTAAACTGGGTTTTTTAACTATGCAAATGGTACTATTGGTTAATCTCAATAAAGATTTGGAATCATAAAGTAAACCCATAATCTAACAACGATTTTGTATCTAGAGTACCTGACCATAAAGCATTAGCAGCAGCAACATACTCAGCTTCAGTGGAAGAGGTAGCCACAATTGTTTGCTTCTTGCATTGCCATGAGATCAACCTCCTACCCAGAAACTGACATCCACCAGTTGTGGATTTCCTATCCTTGTTTGCCCCCAGCATAATCACTGCACATAAACGCTTCAAGCATAAAAAGGTAATTACCCTAGGTACCACAAACCCAACTTAGGTTACCCGATGTAAGGATACTTTGAAAATCTTCTTCACTGCTTCCAAATTTGAAGTAGTAGGAGTGACTTGAACTCCTTGAACAAGCACTAACTGCAAACATTATATCAGTCCCTTGAAGCTGTTAAGTACATTAGTGAACCTATCATGGATCTGTACAAATGTACATTTACAGGACTATCATGTTCATTCTTGTACTTAGGAATTTGAGCTTCATAGGGTGTAGTGGCAGTCCTGACATTCTCCAAATCAAACTTCTGTAGTATCTCTTTCACATACTTGTATTGGCTGATAAAAATTCCATCAGGTCTTTGCTGAACTTGTAATCCTAGGAAGAAAGTAAGTTCTCCCATAGCACTCATTTCAAACTCTCCCTTCATTAAGGCCTTAAATTCATCACACCAGGCCTTCTTTGTAGATCCAAAAATGATGTCATCCACATAAACTTGTACCAGGATGATATCTCTTTTGTGCTTCTTAAGAAAGAGAGTCTTGTCAATGGTGCCCCTATCATGTAACCGTGTTACATGTAAAAAAGGTAGAAAGAGTTGCAATTGAAAACCAATCTCTGGTGCTTGATGAAGTCCATAGAGGATTTGACACCTTGTAACCTTCTTGGGAGTTGAGGATCCACAAATCCCTTAGGTTGAGAGACATATACTTCCTCATCAAGTCTACATAAAGAACCAACTCTTAACATCCAACCTGATAAAACCGTAACAATCCCATGTAAGAGGCAAATGCTAAAAAACAATCTGATTGCCTCAATTCTTGCAACTGGAGCAAAGACTTCATCATAATCAATGATGCCTCTCCTGTCGATAGTCCCTTGTGCTACAAGTCCCTAAGCCTTGTTCCTTACAACAATCCCCCTGCATCTGCTCTATTTTTGAGTACCACTTAGTCCCAATAGCATATTTTACCTTCACAGCAAATCAACAAGAACCCATAACTTTTGAAACTTGAAACAGTTGCATTCTTCCTGCATAGCACAAAACCCAACTGTATCTTCAAGAGCTTGACTACACTTCTTGGTTCAACATGAGAAAGAAAAACAAGCAAACAGAAAAAAAAACAATGTTTGAAGTTTGTATGAATGTGTTCTTTGCTGGTCATGAATATAACTGATAAAAGCAGATACATAAGTAGTAAGTACTTATTGACCTTGCTTCTCATTTCACAGCGAAGTAAGATCCCAATTATCAGTGATTGAGGATGAACTGGTAATTGATTCGCTTAGTTTTACCACATTAAAGGACTGACTTCCACAGTTGATGCTAAATTGTTTAGATCAGCACCAAACTCATCATCATAAGATGAAGAAGAGAAAATACCAAGTGAGGGTTCATTATTTCCAAGGTCTGATGGACTGGGAAATCGTGTTGTAGGCTCATCATCAAAGAATGAGTCAGTTGGACTACCAGTAGTAACTGGAACACCACCAGTAGGAACTGAAACATCACCAGGAGAAATCGTTTTATCACCAGAAGGAATTTGGATGCAACCAGTAGGAACTGGTATGCTACCAGGAGGAACTATTTTTGTACTTGCTCTCTTCTGAAGTTCCTCAGCATCCTTTGCATCAGAGGTGGCTCTTTTTACCTGAGCTTCAGCCTTGCAAGCTCCTGTTGAAAAACTTCTTCCAGCAAATCATGAAGAGAACAGTACCTCATCACCAGAAGTAATCTCAGGCTCAGCTTCTTGTATGCTGTGTGATGGATAAGAAGGGATAATGATGACTTGTTCATCACATTCTGAGTCTGAATCAGCATCTTGTGTACCTGCAGGGTTAGGCGAATCTTCGTGTGTTCTGGCAGATTGGTTAGCTTTATCACGTTTATAGCCTAAAGTATCATCAAATAACGAGGTAAAAATACCATTCATGACCAAGACCCTGCACATTAGGGTTTTCCCTCAAGAACCTCCGATTCATAGCCTTCTACCCTTTTAATTGAGGCCACATTGTACATCCCTAATAAATAGGCTTTATTACTTGCCAAGTATCCAACAATGTACCTTTCATCACCTTCCCATCAAACTTACCCAAATGATCACTATGTGGTTTAGAATGGTCACAATGACACCCAAAGGGGGTTAAAAATGACTGACTGTAGGAATGTTCCCAGTCAATTAAGGCATATGTGTCTATTATGAGGGATTAGGACCAACACTCTATTCAAGACTAACAAGTATGTCTTACTGCTTCATCCCAAAACATAGTATGTAACTTAGAGTCAGCCAACAATAGTTCTAGCTGCCGTCATGAGGGTTTCTATTTTTCCTCTCAGCAACCCCATTTTTGTTGTGGGTTCTGGCATTACTATAATCCCTCTTTATCCCCATTTAACCCACAAGTTAAATTATAATGAAGCATTATGAACTCTGTACCATTATCAATCTTATAGCTTTTACCTTTTGTTTAACAGGTTTTCAACAAGATTAATAAAGTCTTAAGGATAGGATAGGTCGCATCTTATGTTTTCTAAAAGAAAACCCAACAAAACTTTGCTATAGTCATCAGTGATCACAAGGCAGTAATATTTGTGGTCAATGCTTCTAATTGATGTAGGACCAAAGAGGTCCATATGAAGCAATTGCAAAGGCTCAGAAATGGAACTCACAGCAGTAATAGCCTTATAAGAGGCTTGTTTGCTATACATTCATTCTTTTTGTAGATACGTAGCTGTGTCCTTTTGCAGCATGTAACAACAGTATGGGGTCCATTCTTGAAAAAGTTTAGGAGGTACCTCTAACTAAGTTACCCTTACCAACCTGTTCCGGTTTTTTTATAGTTTCACATAACCATCCTCCAGCCATTTCACAGATTCAATCAACTGAGGCTTTTGCCACCAAACAAGCCAAATTTCCTTAGACTGAGATTATTTCAAATTAATGGGTGTAGAAGATATGTTTCTTGGAACCCTAAGTAGCAACATACTTTCATCTGGAACTTTAAAGTCCTTGGATTGCATGACAAGAAATCAGTGTCGTGAAAGAGAACTCTATTCTTCTTGTCCAACAAATCTAAAGAGATGAGAACAATAAATTGTTGCAGTTCCTTTTTTCACATAGTAGACATTTTCAAAAGCCAGTGTGGGAAGTTTCTGATTGGCCCCCCTTTTTGCCATAATCCTACCTTCACTAACCACCCTAAAGTCACTTTTTCCTCCTCTGAAATTCTTGAAGTCATCCAGTCTTCCATTTCCCAGTCAACATTCTAGAACAACCAAACTATCAAAGAGTCCCTTCATCTTTCAGCATCAGTATAAAAGAATTATTCCTACAATATACAATAAGGGAAAAGTTAGTAATCTAAGGGGAGACCCAAGCCCTTTATACTTGGGTCTGCCTTGGTGACTGAAAAGGTTATTCGTAAAGTGGATTTCGTACTTGTGGCAGTTGGGGTATTAAGCAAACCCATGAGTTGTGTTGAGATTCCACTATTGATGCTCCTTGGTACCTAGTATAAACCTTTTTCTATGAGTGTTTCCAAAGAACAACCTGCAGAGGGCTTAATAGCAGTTTTGCCCATCTCACCCCACCAAAGAATTTCATATATTATAACATTTTGAGTACATATGTGTATAAGTCTGAAAATAAGAACTTGTAGGTCTAATTAAATGGGCAATAAGTCTACATACTTGCCAAACCAACCAGAAGTTACTAGATGGATGACTTCTCCTCAACCAGTAGGAACTGAATAAGGCCAATTTTGCCTTCCAGAAGAACTGGAATAAGCTTATTTTGTGCCTGACCAGTAGGAACTGTGCAGGTACCTTTGGCTTTACCAGTAGGAACGGATTATGGTCTAGCAAAGGAGTAATGTTTACTTTGCCCAGTTCTAAGAATACAACGCTTCGTTGACAAACTTATTTGATGATTAAGCATTTATTCCTTACTATGTACAGGTCCCCATCCCATTACCACATCCTTATTATTCGCCATTTATTTCTCATAAAAATCACAATCCTTATAAAAGAGTGCTACTACCACATACAAAACATAAACTTAGAAATCAGATGAAGCCATTATCCCTAAAATGTCCCGGCCTTTTATTAAAATAACCATTCTTATTAACAAGAAGTCCTAGAAGTGTTTCCATTCTTAATCAAGAACTATTACAGAAAACTAGGTAAATCCTGAACCTATAGTGGTTCTTGGATAGGTGTTCCAACAGTGGACTCACTCCTCAATGTGGATATACTGGAAGTAGATGCAACAAGGCGGTTAGAATCATTTGACTTGGGCTCTAAAGATTTGACACTTGAATCACTAGAGGCAAAGTTCATTTTATAATTAACCTCTGAAGACTTGTTCAACTGTATCACTAAAACAAAGTCCATTAGACACAGAATTAGAGTCACCAGAGTTGAGGACTTGTAACAATAAGACATTGTGATTCATCTAAGTCAGTTGTGATCAGATAGAGGAGTGTAGTCTCCAGAGGAGAGGTGGAGGTCACAAACTTTGAACTATTAATTTGGCAAACCTATGAAATGAGGTTCTACCTTCCACTTCTTTAAGTTAGTGGTAAATACACTAAATCAGAAGTCATCCCATCCTAACACATTTTCCCTAAAATAGTTTTAGTAAATCCCAAACCCACTATTTGTTCTATAAACAAACAGGGAAACCTATCAACTAATCTGAATAAGTTTTATGGAAGAGGTCTCCACTTTTTCAGTTAAAAACTAAGTGATTATCAAGTTTTTGTCTGTAATCTTTCTTAGCAGTCTCAATCAATAGCATTATATTCTATTCAGAATGTGTGAGTAGATTAGTTTGTATATCTAGTTCAATAGATAACAACCTAATCTTGTCTTCAAGTGTCAATCTGATTTTTCTGGAAGAAACTCTCGTTTGTTTTTCAAAGTTTTAAGTGAGTTCTTATAAACTTGGACTTTGTATAAAATAATTCACTAAGTTGTTTCATTAAGTTCATTATACTGCTTTTGAAGTTCATTATACTTATTGTCACAACCAAAAGGGCAGTTATGTACCTCAGAAGTGACACCCATGAGAGCAAATTCTCCAGCATCACCTGCAGTACTGACTTCCTTTGTATCAGCTCCAGTGATCAAGTTGTATATCTTGGCAGCACCTTCTTCAATTGCATCCTCAGTATCACAACCAGCAATCATACCAAACTCCTTAGAAGCAATAACTCCATTACTCTGACCATCATGATCTGTCCAATCAACCAATGTATCAACAGTGATCAATGCTTTGGAATCTTCTTCCTTCTTTCCAATCTCCTGAATCTTGAATGAGGAATATCTCTGCTTGTCATTTCCTCCCTTTGCCCTGCATTCTCTGGCAAAGTGACCTCTTTGAAGACACTTGTAACATCTGACCTTCTTCTTGTTGAACCTAGCAGATTCCTTCTTTATCAAAATCAATACCTTCCTCAAGCTTCTGCTCAAACTTGTGTACTCTAACAGAAAGCATAGCCATTTGCCATTTTAAGTCCATCTCCTCCAGATCCAATTTTTCTATCTGATCAAAATCTTCATAAGCCAGTTGTTGTTCTGGCTCAGTATCAGCAACAAAAGATTGAAGAACATCTTCAATTATATTACCAGATCTGTGAGACCCAGTCTTAGAGTTTGATGGAGCAGTGTAGGTAGATGAAGAATAGCATGGCTAAACTAGATTATGAACATCTTTGCTGGCACTGAGTGTACTAACAAATGCATAATGGCAATGTGAACCTGCAGATTGCATGAGGAAAAAGTAGAGTATCCTTTGATATCTACCTCAAGAGTCTTTAACTTGTAGTACAAATCATCAAAAGAAAGAAGTTCAAGTCCACCTTTGGTTTTCAAGGTTAAAGCTACCTGAGACCATGATGAAGGCAAAGCTCTTAGAAACTTGAGATTAATATCTTCATCCTCTGGCTTGGCCTTGAGTTGGTTAAGCTGACTTAGAATCTTCTTCCTGCATTCTGTTATACCCCTTTTTGGTAATCCCTCAACTATCACTAATTCTGAACTCTAAAAATTCTTCTTGCGCATAGACTGTTCTCATCTTCATAGATACGACATTTTTCCACCAAACCTAGCTTTGACTACGCATTGCCATATATCCCGTGCATCATCCATATAATGGAAATCAGCCGCATGATCATTCAAATAGACTAAAGATAGGTAGTTCTTGAGCCTTTTGATTCCCTCTGAACAACAATCGTGTTCATCAGCAGTCGATTGGGGCAGTAACAATGACCCTTCTATCACAATCTCTTCCAGTCCTTTTCAAGCTATTGCCATTTTGAATCACCTTCCAGATATTCATATCATTGGTTTGTGATCCAGGTAGTCCATCTTTCATAGCCCAGACCTCTAAACGCATCTTTCTTCAAATAAGGAAACTTGCATGTTTGTTTTGAGAACAGTGTTAATGAATTGAGGTTGAATGTTTCGTTGTTGTTGAGGAATGGTGGGTTCACTAGAAACACTAGCATCATCGCTATCATTGTCAGATCCTGCCATTTTAAAGGTATATAAAGGTGTTTGGTTGTGAGGTTTATAAGGATCTTAAATCCAGGAATATTCTTCTTATGAGAGACTCTCAACAAGCTCTGATACCACTTGTTAGATCCCACTCTTAGATAGATCTTTACTGCCTGTTAAGGGTGGTGATTAACCTATCTAATCACAAAGCTAATCACGAGAGACCTCCTTGCTTTGCAAAGCTAATGGCTACTCCGGAATATAAGACACAACTAAATTAACCCCAAGAACGGGACTAATAAAACTAAAGGATCCTTCTATGATTTTCTATTAAAGAATAAGTAGACACAAAGAATTGTGTTTTCTAATTCTATAATTCCCTAAGCCGTGGTTTTTTTATAGAGGTGAAACCCAAAGCGGATTTTACTCAAACGCGTGAGATTGATATCCATGAATAACTTCCTTATTTAGCCTCATTCATTCCTCATCTCTAACCAACTAAAATATTATCCCTGGAATAACTATTTTGACTCTACTTGGACTAAGTATCTACCAGTAGGAACGAAACTTAGCCTACCAATACAAACTATGATAATAACTTACATGCAGAACTACATACCTGCTCAGTAGGAACTACTACTCACCTGTAGGAACCATACCAACTAGTAGAAACTAAGTATTACAAATATTCCTAAAAAAGCTCGAACGATTTTTTTTGTGTCAATGGCCTTCGCCCAAGAATCAATTTTCATAAGCCTTATAAGGTCCATTAAAGGGTCCCAACTAGTTTTCATTATATATTAAGTTGTAAATAATTTTTTTACTTTAATAAGTTGTTTTCCACTTGTTAGCTTAATCAATAAGCGTACCATAGTAAAGGCCGTGGGCTCATAAGATCCCCCAATAAGCATTTTAGGGGTGTGGGCTTGGCATAACTAGGTCCATTAGCTTAATAAGCTTTCTAATTGGGCTTACAATTTAATCTCTTCTAGTAGCAAGTGGGGTTGCCCTTATTGGGCTTTGGTTCGATCCAACAGTGAGTTATTAACTCACTGTTTTGTTTCCCATGCTTCGACCAACAACCTTAAGCCAACCAATAAGTCTTGGAGCTTAAATAAGCTCAGTTAAGCTACTCTATCTACATGCAAAAACATATTTAGTTACTACGTCATTTCCTTAACCGAGCCCACCATTTTCATGACAAAGCACACGTGTGAATTAGTTAAATATCGTGCTTAAGAGGGTTAAGCAAACTTAAGTTTGTCGAGAGATGTCTTATGTCACGAGTGAGGGTCATGTCAAGTGCCACACAAGCCGAGATAACAAGCAAAACGAGACGGGAAATGGAACGGGTCACGCATTGTAACCCATTCACTTTAGTATAACGAGTCTAATACGCATGATCACGAAATAAAAGAAGAGGTTTAAGATGTGTGTCGACTTACAAGAGTCTGAGAGTGAGGAGAGTGGGATGAGAGTGCGATGTTAGTACCTAATGTTAATTTTACTTGAAAGATAACCCTTGGGCAATATAACCAAGCTTCCAGTGTAACTTAGGTAGCCTACCTATGATCTTGGATACTTGTACTAGTTTTAAAAGCCCGGAGGGGGGGACACCCCCCCCAAAAGTCACAAGATACTAGGTTGTGTGTTTGTATGCCGTGGGTGAGAGTGAGAGATGAGTGATTTTAAGAGAGTTTGCAAGTGAGTTTTGATTGTGAATGGTAAGAAATGGGATGTGTTGGTTAAGGGAACATACATATAGTAAGTTAAGTCCTAGAATACCTCTCCTATCAAACCAACGAATAGTTTTGGGTTCCTTTTAGGTCGTCAGGTTTTGGGTTCAAAAAGGGGAAACCAACTTGTGTATTAAATAATTTAGGACCTTTAGGTTAGTTTAATATTAGTTTAGGTTCTTATGTTTAGGGTACATGATAGCATTGATAGGACTAGGTCTTGCATGGGATCCTTTTTCTTGTTGCTATCTCAGTGTCGTGAATTTCTAGGATCAAGCGAAGGATATGACTTGTTTATAATTCACCTAAGTCTACTTGTGTAAGATTGATAAGATACCGTCAATTGCATGCTTGCTTTCTTTCTTGCTTCCCCCTATTTAATCCTAGCCGAACACTAATGCCATGCTTGAGACCAATTTATGACAAATTTGGATGGCTTGACAAGATCACAGTAAGGTGTTTAACCCTTGGTTAATAGATAACATAGTTTATTAGTGCTAGTGGGGATTTGTTGAATTAATTTAGATGAGTGTTTGTATATGTAAGTATAATATATTCGGCAAAGCTTATTTGTATAAGTATCTTTTGTAGTTTTTGGGGTATTAGGTATTTATGATGTATTTGTTGAAGTGTAGGTGGTTTTATGGGTTTACCATGAGCAAGCAAAAACGTATTTTTTATTGTGTTTAACGTAAACGGTTATTACTTAACCAACAAAATCAAAAGTGTAAAGTGATAATTATCATCCTAAATAACTTATAACACTTAACTTGACGTAAAAATTTAATTGTTTGATGCCCGATTACGTTAAATGATCATTTTTAGTTTACAAACGATTTAGCTTAACGGTAGAAATTAAAAGCGAACGCGTAAAAGCCTAAAAATAAATAATGGAATAACTGGAAAGTCTAAATGACCAGAAATGCGAAATGTTAACATCTTCAAATTCTATTGGTTGGTTGCTAGCTACGTGGATGAAGTCGTATGTGGGAAATCCTTATGAATTTTGAAAAAGTTGCTAGCTCCATGTCTTTTGACATGTTATGGGAGCTCGTATGATGATCCACCAATCAGAGGTTGATTGAGTTTTGGTATAATATTATATATAAATAGAAAAATAAAACCAATTGCTTAATAATACGAAGATGAAAGGAACACGAGCAGAGAAATTGGTATCGATTAGCCAATGTGCTAAGATGTGATACGAAAAAAATATATGTAATATAATAAACATATATCATCACTCCGAATTCATATGATGGCGGAATGTGGTAACTTAGCAACACATAGTTTTGCAGACTTTTGACTTATAATACACAGCTATCTCCAAACCTTCCAGCATTATCACTGAATCACGAAAGCCTAAACAAATAAAACACGATAACTCTTCCTTTAATGTATTCACTTGTGCTTTCGCTCCCATCGTTTTTTGTTTTGTTTCATGGTAACAAGCTTATGGTAATATATCATTCATGATTAGCTTTAAGTGTGATTCTGTCTACTCCGACAATATAAAAAACAAATAATAAAATGAGTGACGAGTGAATTATACTATCATTCCTTTTTTGTGAGGTGAATATAAGTGTTAATATCATGCAAGAAAATCATCCGGTATGTCTACATCTCAACTTTTCACCCATAAAAGCTAAACATGAATCTCCTCTTGTATTGGTACATGCAATAAATGCATCATATTTTCCTGAATTCATTTTCAATGTACCAATGGTGGGATATGTTTTCTTTATTTTCGTAGATTTTCTTAGAGGGCAAGCAAAGTTTAAGTGTGGGGGATTTGATAACGCTCAAATTGATTGTTGTCAATCGCGTTATCCGTACTTTTCTATAAGTTATTTGGCTATTTATCTATAGTTTTGTTACTTTATTGTATCAAAGTATGGTTGCAAGTTTATTTGTAGCCAAGTACAAGAAAAGAGAAGAAAAGAACAAAGAAATCAAGTTTTACATGAGTACGAAGAATCCCGAGTCAAGACTAAAGATCGAAGCATTTCAAGAATGCAAGAGCCAATCATTCGAGCTTCCCCAAGTCCTAATAATGACCGTAAAACGAAGATTTACTAAAGATAAAGACCCAAGACACCAAGCAACAGTTCAAAACGGAGAGCTTAAACGAAAAATCGAGCAACATAAATATGATGACGAAGCCCCTACCGACCGGATTGAAGGACACCGGAGCCAAGTGGCTTGTTCTGGTCTGATGCACCGACTTTGTCTTGAAGCTCCTTGAACGATCAAGAAGGATCTAGACTTCTATTTCCTGGCATTTTATGACCCTTTGGCCCCAAGTTAAGCATTTAATAACCCTAAGGACTTCCAGTAGTAATTAATAGGATGGTCTTGTCTATTGTTTAGATAATCAATCAATCCCATTAAAAAAGATCTCTATACTCTCTCAAAGCCATAAACCCTTCTTAGAATTCCCAGAAAATCCCAGAAGTTTAAAGGAGAAAGAAGCCATCTTAGGAGGTCAAGAACATCAAGAATTCTTCAAGGCATCCAAGCCTCATTTCTTGTAATCTTTACATACTTTGTAAGAACCTTTTAATCATGTTTATGAATCCTTTAATTTATGGAAATATAATCATTGTTAGCTAAATGAGTGGCTAGTACCTTTTAACACATGATTAAATGATGTTTGTGGAATGAATTATTGCTTTTATGATTGTGATAACATGTTTTCCTTAATTTCATGCTATTGTTTTGAGATCCATCTATAACGTATGATTCAAGTGACATTGTTTTTATAAATCAAACGGATTAATTGTTAAACATATCATAAGACGAAAGGGTCCTTGTTAAACCAATCAATTTTCCCTTTCGTTATGCTTGGCTACATTTGTTATGACCAATTCTTAGCCGGTTTTGATCTAACAAGAATCATAATTTGGATTAACGATGTTTTTGAAAGAGCCGCGACTCAAGCAAGTTAAAACATGAAAGTAGTCTTAATTGATTGATTGAACGTAAGGCCTTGGGAGAGAGAGAGACGCGCGAGAGCGAGGTCTTGACGGAATTTAAGGTCTTGAAAATAATAGATTAGATCATCCATCTAATGCCTTAATCAAATGTTAAAATGTTCATTGCACAATCATAACAAATGGATTTCCCAAACTAATATAATCAATTAGTTTTTAATCATTGAATCTCGATAATCAATATTATTTGCTTTGTTTAGAATTGTAGCAACCGAATTTTAAACCATCTAAACACACTAATAAATCTCATGAACGATCTCGTTCTTAACATACAATCCTCTTGCTAGCAACTGACAATACCCTTAGCTACCGTATATGTTCAAAGAAAATATCGGTATCCATGTTATAAATTTAAAACTTATTCGTATTGCAAGGTTCAAGCTTCAAAATAGTTTGTACAAGGTTGAATATTTAAGCTTCAAGGTGTTGTTTTTTAAGTTGATTATCAAAGATCTTTTGAACCATAGAATTTGAAGTTATCTAACGTTTATTTTGAATTAAAGTCGTGGTAATTCTTAATACAGTAAGAGTTTAGCTTTGTCTTGAGATTTAAGAAAAGTGATTACTTGGAGTACAAGGTATATGAAGGTTATAGACTTGAGGTGGAAAGATCGAAGCTTTAGGGTTTTCTTAAGGTTAGTAGATTAGTCTTTACAAGAATTACACGGCTTGTGACATTTGTTTGTAAACTTGGTTAAAAAGAAACTTGACAAAGTTTGTCGCAAGGATAAATAATAATTAGTATGAATACTAGGCTAAACATCGAAAAGCTTAATGTAAATAGTATAGAAAAGCATGGAGGTTCAAAAAAAGTTGGATTCATGTACTTTATTTCGCATAAAAACTAGTTGGCGGTTCAAACAATTTGGTATTACTCACCCCTCGGAGTACATCACTCCTCCCCCGAACCACACAACACCACACCCACCCCCACCGCCACCCTCATTTGCATTGCCCCAATCGAACTGATAACTCGGACGCATAGGAAAATTGTAAAGGCTATAGTTTTCAAGATTGGTAAACCATGATTAGACTACAATGGCCAATCAAAGAAATTAATAGGTTAAACACTTGAATAAAGAGAAACAACAAGCTCATGTATAGGAGCAAAAGAAAGTACACCAGAATTGGTTTTAAAAAAAAAGGTGGAGGATCATATGGTAACCAGAGTACCTAGTCACAGAGGGTGCAGAGGGTAATGATGATAAAAAGAAGAAAAAGAGACTAAGGAAGCTAAAAGTCAGAGATTTTACTAAAGTACAAGGCCGAAGGAGGGTTAATGTGACTTGAAAATAAAAGGGTTAATTGTATTTATTTAAAATATAGTTTGAGATTTTTAGGTTAGGAAACTAGTGTTTTGGCTTGAAGCCAAGTATGTAATAAGCCGACAATAATGAAATTCGAAATTCATAGGGATTAATAACCTATCATATCTATGAATAGAGATAAAGGATGTTAGGGTGGTACATTCTTGCCTCTTATTTTTGTTAATTAATACAATGTAAAGTTTGGTGTCATGATGTGTGTTTTTCTTTCAATCTTTATTACCGCCCTAGCTTTCTAGGTTTTAGTCACCTTTCCAATAAAGACCATTTATTAAACAATATTTTTTTTGTTTTATAATCAAGAATTGCATTTAAAACGATGATAGTTGTAGAGTTGAAACGTCTGGCAGAAGAAACAGACGAGTGATGGTGGTAACTCATATCCTGTATATATGTATATATGAAAACATAAAAATTCCAAAAAGATTTTCCTTTTTATAAAATTTTACAAAAACAAAAAAAATAAAAAACCATAAAAATATAAAAATATGTATCTCTGACATGTCTTCTAAAAATCGATAACATTTACGGTCTTAAAAATGTCATTCAATAATGATACGAGGCTGTAAATGAAGTTCGAGCACAAGTTTCAAAAGCTTTCAAAACATGCCAAAATGGCTTGCTATTATTTTCGATAGTAACCTGGTCTTCATCTTAAAGGCAAGTATTTCAAAAAGAAAACTTGACCTCTCAATGGGAATTTATTCTCGGGCATGGTCTACTTTATGACCATGCAAAGGCTTGTGATTACTTTGCATCACAGCCCGTGCTTCCTTTATTCCATAAGTGTACGTGTTAGTGCGCTTATGTGTCGAAATACGAGAAATCTTATTTTCTTAGGTGTTGATTTTCAAAATATACAATAATCATCATTTTTTAAGACAATTTTGATCCATCAAATAACGACTACAGCTCTTTCAATAGAAAACGGGTCATTATTTGAGGGGGAGAAACTGTCAAAATTATCTTCTTCATAATTAATAAGGTGTCAATCGGAAAAGGTTTTAATGATATCGGGAGAATAATTAAAGGGGAGTTGATAAATGTCAACTCAATCGGGCTTTATTTGATATATGTTTAATCTTATAGGGGTATTAATGCAAAATGATTTTTTTTCTTTGTTGACTAAACCTTAGGGGCTAGTTTTGCAATTTGGGAAACCTTAGTGTTCCTTTGGAATAGCTTAAATAAACATTTAAGTCTTATGAAACCCCAGGGGGCATTTCTGTCAAAAACCTAAAAAGGTTTTAAACAAAACCCCCCCTTGCCTGCTCTTCTTCTTCACACGAACTCAAACACCTCTCAAAACCTTAAACCACCATTGTTAACTTGCAAACCTTCAAGAACCCGCTCAATCTTCAGTCTAAGCTTAAGGTACAAATGTTTGATTGTTTCAATACCCTTATATCTGACCAAACCGTGGATTGTAACTCAAAAAACCCTAAAATCGACTTAACATGAAGACACTCTAAAAGGTGGTTGAAAAGTTAAATTGATAAAGGGGTTTTGGTCACCTAGGGGTCTAGTTGTTGTACCCATACCAGTTTTTAATGGGGATGACTCCTTCATAAGTTTTGCCCGATTCTTAATTTTGAAAAGTTTGAAAATGGGTTTTGGGTTTAGAATATTTATAATGAATGATTGAATGCTTTTGAGTGTTAAATAACTTGTTTGTTTAAAAAATCTTGGAAGTTGGGATTTTTTGAGCTTTTGTGGCTCGAACTTGACTTATATCAAGATTTTTTGTGGTCAATCTAGGTTATAAAGATGTGTGAATGATAGAATGATGCTATTTGATCATGCTTGTGTGTAGATAGATGCTTAAAAGAGTGTAAAATGATTAAGTAAAAATTGCATAGGCGATCTATACGTATGGATTGTAAAACAGGTGATCAATACACATGATAGATGGTCAGGCGATCAATATGTAAATAATAATTCTGGCAATCTATACAATCTTGATTACTCAAGCGATCAATACGTTTTTGTATAGGCGATCTATACATGTTTAATTAACACAGGCGATCAATACATGTTAAAATAGAACAGGCGATCAATACACTTGATGTATACACAAACGATCTATACATGCTAACTTTAACACAGGCGATCTATACTTAAGTGTTTTTTTTCACAGGCGATCTATACACTATCTTAAGGCATACTATACATGATCGTTTCTAATAGAATTAATCTCATAATCTTGGTAATTCAATCTCATAACTTAACCTAAGTATAATTATTCCTTATCTTGTCATAATATGATTAAGTTAGGTATAATTTTCCTTAGAAATCTTAAGTGTTTGCCTTGATTACATTAGTTTGCCTATAGTTTATGTAGTATATGCATTGTGTGTATCCTAGTTGCATATGTATCAGTTATTTGCATTGTGTGCCTTTGTGTTAATGTGTTGCCTAGTATTTGTTTGCCTATCTCCTGTAGTAAACCCTGTTTTGCATCAATGATCTTAAATCATGAGCTAGATTGTCTATCAATGTTATATATAATTGCTTGTATATGAATTGTATGTGACAACTCTTAGCAGAATCATGTCTTCCGTCACTGCTCAACAAACCAAGCTTGATCTTGAGCTAGTTCCCAAAGAGAATTGTCTTGATATCGGGAAATGCAATGGAAGAATCCCTCGTGGATTTTCACCAAGAAAACCCACATTTCAAGTCACTTTGGATGCTTTAGCACTCACTCCATGCTATCCAGCATTTCTCATCACTGCTGATGTCCCTGAAGTGTACATGCATCAGTTCTGGAATTGCATATACAAGCATGATGACTTCTACAAGTTCAATATTGATAAGAAGAAACGTTTCAAGCTTACGTTGGAAGTCTTCAGAGATATCCTTTAGATTTGCCCAAGAGTACAGGGTAGAGACTTTGATCCCCTTCCCTCTGAAGAAGACACTGTGTCTTTCTTGAGAGATCTTGGTCACACAGGGGTGATCAATTCACTTAATGATGTTGTTGTCGATCAGATGCATCAACCTTGGAGAACCTTTGCTGCTCTTATTAACAGAAGCCTATCAGGAAAGATGACTGGTCTTGACAAGCTTCGTCTCTCCAGAGCACAAATCATTTGGGGTATGTACTTTCAGAAGAACATAGATTATGTGGAGTTACTCCGGGAAGACTTCACCTATCAGATTGACAATAAAGAATTCAAAAAGCAAGATAAGATCTACTACCCTCGATTCACAAAGGTCATCATTCACCACTTCCTAATTTAAGAAAAATCACTTTCCTGGAGAAATAGAATTGGAATGCACACCTCCAAGGACGATCACTTTATTAACACCTTAAGATTTGTTTCAAGAAAAGAAGCATCTCAGAAATATGGAGATGTTCTTCCTGAATGTTTGACAAGTCCAGCAATGAAGGAAAGCAAAGCGTACAAGACTTATCTTGGCTTTGCTACAGGTGCGGTGCCTCCCAAGGCTGCTAGAAAGTTCAAGAAAGCATCTCCATCAAAGAAAGACAATGTTCCTATCCCTGAAGATGAAGAACCTGTCAAAGAGGGCAAAAGATTGAAGATAGCTGCCAAGAAGTCTGCTTATAAGCCAGCAACAGGTATCGTCATCAGAGAGCCTGTCTTGTATTAATGACAAAGAGTCTCATCAATACAAAGACATAAATGACTTACGAACCTAATAAAATCAAATAGCATTCAAAAGAATCCATGCAACAAACACGAACAAAACTCAGGAGCGAACTCCAAATGCATTCCTAGGTCTTTCTAGCCACTTCTTTTAGCCTTAACATCCTCATGATGCTCACCTGAAAATGATGCTTTAAAAAGTCAACACAATGGTTGGTAAGAGTCATAGGTTTAAGACACATAACAAAACCTTTCAAACAATTGCTGCGATTACTAAAATAATTCATAACAACCATACGTGTCCCACAATCTACGTAGACATCACATCACTCACAAAGAGTCCTGGGTAGCTCACTACCCTCCCGAACGGTACACAAAGTTAGTAGGTATTATTTCAACCCTTCAGTTGGATTTGATTGATTAGTAAACACCACTCTCCAACCGAACTCACATACCTCAAAACGCCTCCAATTGAACACAAATCCATGGTGCGTACCACATAAACACCTCCAATTAAACACAAAGCCATGGAGCGTACCACATAAACGACTCCAATTGATCACAAACCCATGGAGCGTATCACATCATAATCAATGACCATATTAAATCACATAATCTCAGCAACTAATATTTAATCTATAGCATCATTTTCACCCTAAGAAAACATAAGAAAAGGGGCTATGAAACTCACCTGATGCTAAAGCAATTCCTAAAATCCTCGCACACAGCTAAAAAACAAAATAACACGTGTTACACGCTACTAAGCCAAAAGCTTAAGCACATGTAACAATCATATGATGGATGTCTAAGGTGTTTATTTACCCTTATGGGTCACCCCGACACCATGCCCAACATTTACCAATTCATTTACAAACTTTTTCAGTGTTTAACAATTTACCCGAAAACACAGAATTTTAGTGTCACTTTACTATTTTCTAAACCACACCTACTGACCTTTATAAATTTTACCAAAAATCACAGGTTCAATATCATGAGTTTATTATCCAATGCTTTTTCACTAATTTATTTCTCTTTTTACGTGCCCCAATAAAATCAAACTTTTAACTACTAGTTTTGGATCTGAACGAACAATAAAAGTTTTGGCCTAAAAACCATACTTAGACTCCAAATCAGAAGCTCTCCTTTTGGGGGATTTTAATAGACACATAGAACTAAACTCATGTAGGTTGGCTAATCCTAATTCGAATTTTAAGTGGGGGTTTTACACATCATAATCTGACCTAAATCTGACCCGAATTTACTGCTTTGATAATTTTTCTGTAACCAACATTTGAATGACTTCCCGACCTTAAAAACTTTCGAGGCCGGGTGTTCTGGCAACTAGACTCTCTGAGCTACATCATAGGTACCGGAATACAATAATTCATGCTTCTACCTCTAGCTATTTCACTAAACAACACAAACTTAAATTCTGCTCAAACCTAAATCAAGTGTTATAAACGCATTCTAAACCATACAACGAATCATCATATGCTTATAATTTCATCCCTAATCATTATTAACTAGTTTAATTATAGTAATATCAGTTTTATAAAAAACCCTAATTATCCATTAAAAATTGTTACTGATTTAAAAAGAAACTAAACAAAACATTAATTGAAACATAGCTAACCTTGATTCTAATCACTTAATCACCAACTCGTTTTGATTAAAAAAAATCTTCTTTTCTCTCTGGGAGGTTTCGTCGATCACAGGGAAAAAAAAGGAGAGAAAAGTGATTTAGAGATTTTTTATCTTATATTTTATACTACATAGAATCCAATTGGAATCAGATTTGTTTCTTACTTTTTTTTCTTTTTCTTTCTTGTAAATCGATCAATCACCTCCTTTTTAATTATTTAAATTTTTTATATATTTCCTATACAAATTCGTATTTACTATTCGTGGTATAAAAAATTATCTTTAATCTTTTAGTAGTTAATTATTACTTCAATACCTGTAATTTTTATAAAAACCTAAGCTAATTTGGTAAACCATTTTGCTTATAAACTACTTTCTAAAATAACTTTTATTTCCATTCACTTTCTATCTATGACAAGTTTACTACCAACTTCCATATTTCAACCACATTATTCCTTTTCCATATCACACACTTCCTATAAACGCTTAATCCTTAAAACCAAGTATTGACGTAGCAATGCATGCACACGTCTTTCATATCCATTATCACCACACGTGAACGAATGGAATACTTAACACCAAACTCAAACACACTCAAAATGAGATGCCCATACACCTCAAAATGATATCAAGCACATAATTAACTCACTTAGCACACATAAATTTCACACAGCACAACACTTAAACACATAAAATGAACTCTTAGCCATTTTTAAAGGTTTAAAATCAACCGGCTCAAATCACGGATGTCACATTTCCTCTTCCTCAAGGAAATCTCGTCCTGAGATTTAACTAGCCGATTCAACAGCACGATCAACAAATAACTGAGGATACTTAGACTTCATATGGTCTTTGCGCTCCCAAGTGAACTCGGGACCACGCTTTGAATTCCAATGAACTTTCACAAGTGGTATCTTACTACGCTTCAAATTCCTAATTTTACGGTCCATAATATCTACGAGTTCCTCAACAAAACGTAAAGTCTTGTCGATTTTGATTTCATTCAATGGCCATGCAAATTAGCATCCGCAAATACTTCTTCAAATTTGTCACGTGGAATGTGATGCATACTACTCAACTCTCTCGGGCAATCTTAACGTTAAGCTAATGGGCCGATCCTTTCAAGGATCTCGGAATGGTCCTATGTATTTTGGGTGCCACTTACCCTTCTTTCAAAACGCTCTACGCCCTTCAAGGCGACACTTCAATAGGACTCTATCACCCACCTCAACTCTAACGTTTAGTCTTTATACATATAGCTCTTTTGACGATTGCTTGCCATTTGAGCTTTCTTTTATCAAAACTTCCTTCATCTGTGTATCTCGTACGAATCAAGAACAGTAAACTACTATCTCCCAATCTTTGCCTATAGAACAGGCGACCTACTTTTATTCCATACTAAAGCTTCAAACGGAGCACACCAATGCTCGCATGATAATACAACTAAATCAATAACACATGCCCTCATTATATCTTCCAAAGTCTGAATCATACGTTCACTTTGTCCATCCGCTTGAGGATGCTAAGCAGTACTCAAATCCAATCGTGTCTCTAACACTTTCTGCAGCGTCTGCCAAAACCACGAGTAAATCATCCATCTCAATCTGAGTTGATCATCACCAGAATTCCATTCCTTGCTATTATCTCATCAATATAAATCTTTGCCAACTTCACATCTTGAAATCTTCTTGTATAGCTAGAAATTGAGCTAACTTGGTTAGTCTATCGACCATCACCCAAATCACATCATACTCACTACTTTGACCTTAGAAATTTAGTGATAAAATCCATGGTGATTCTATCTCATTTTCATGCAAGTATCTTAGGCTGTTGCAGCAAGCCAAAAGTCTTTGACATTGCAGCCTTCACCTCTTAAACAAGTCAGAAATTTGCTAACATAGATAGCTATATCCTTCTCTATTCATGGCCACCAATACATGTCTCCAAGGTTATAGTACGTCTTATCCGCTCCCGGATGTACCAACTACCTTGATGCATGGGCCTCATCCATTTCACTTCCTACAAATGGAACCTAAATACGATCCATAAAATACAAACTCTCGTCTTCTTTCCTTTCCATCTGTTGATCTAAACCATGTAGCCTTCCTGCAAGTGCGTTCTCTTGCTTGAACGCCTCACTTTGGGCTGCCAGTATCATTCCTCTTACTCCATATTGAATGGTCATAGCCATCGCTCGAACACGTCTAGGTTTCACTCGTTCCTTCCTAGATGGTAATGAATTTCATACTCATACTCACTATACAATTTAATCCATAAAGTACTAACCATCATCTGCCCTCTTTTCCATTTGTTTGTCTAGGTTACACAGCATTTCTGCTGGCGCGTTCTCTACCTAGGACGTCTCACTTGGAGTAGCCAATATCTTGTCCTTAACATTTGACTGGATAGTCATGAACATTGCTCTTACTCGTCTTAGTTTCACTCTCCCTTTCTACTCAATGCATCAACCACTACATTTGATTTATTGAAGCGTCACACAAATCATTCTTCAAGGTCTAGAAAGCCTCTTCTCGTTCTGCGCCCCACTCATACTTCTGATTCATCTCAGTTAGGGAAGTAAGGGGTTTGACAATCTTAGAAAAGTTTGCGATGAAACAGGTAAGTAACCTGCCAATCCTAAGAATAATCATATCTCGGATGGTGTCATAGGTACTTCCTAATTCTTCACTGCCTCACACTAGTAACCTTAGCATACAACTTCTCCTTCCTCAGTAATTCCAACACTAACTTCAAATAAATCCATGCTTCTCTTCTTAACAAACGACACTGGTGCTCCTCACAGAAAATGACTAGATCATATGAAACCCTTGTCTTGCAACTCTCGAAGTTGTTCAGACAATTCTTGCATTTCCAAGGGTGCTAGACGATATGGAGACTTTACAACTAGCGTCGCTCCATGAACCAAATCTATGCGGAATTCAACTTGTCATCGTGGTGGTCATCGACAAATCTTTCAGAAACACATGAATAAATCTCGTACGACGGAAATATCACTCAATTTTGGTTCATCTAACTTTGTGTTCACTAAGGTTTTCACGACTCCTTGAGTACGTTCACCATGAACCCAAAGTATCTCATCACCTTCCAATGGTATTCTAACCACCTTCTCATGACATACTATCATAAACTTCATCTTGGACAACCAGTCCATTCCCACAATCACATCAAAGCTTCCATGATTCAACAATATCAACGAACTCCAAGGGTTACAACAATCGAATAGGATAACAAATGAATATCGAGTCAAAGGCTAGAATGCATATAGGAGATTCCACATATGCAAGTAGACGTGGGTCAAATGACATAGGAATCCTTTGAAAAAAATACGTATATGCACCGAGTGAAAACGCAACGAAAGAAAACCAACAAACGTACCACGACAAATGAACACATAAAATAATCAATACTAAAGACGGAAATTCTTATACTACTTATCGACTTTACTTGAAAGACCAAATTAAATAATGTTTTTATAAAAATCGATTTAAATTAAGAAAGTCACTTTAAGTATAAAAATCATTTTAAATAATAATGAAATTGTCTTAAATGTAATCTTTGAAAAATTCATTCTGGTTGTCATAAAAATCTAGAGATGGTTATCTAATGGTGTATCGTACCTTACCACTATGAATCACTTTAAACCAGCTTTTTATAATAAAATAAAATTTATTTAACCACTCAACAATTTTCATATCCTATTTGCATAGACCATTTAAACATATTCTATTTACAAGGATCATTTTAAACACAGTTTTTCTCAAACACTAACACAATACTTCAAAAGGACTTTTATAATTAGACATCAATTATGAAATATGTTACTCAAACAAAAGACACCATAATACCAAAAGGGATCGTAAAACACCGTACAGACTCTAACACAATTCTATTGTTTGAAAACGAAAGAAAATACCAGGAACCATATACTCAAAATAAAATCAAACGAACTCGTACAAGAAAACTCATGCAAGACGTTACGTACCCAAAAGAAAACGTAAGGTCTTATCCAAAATAACGATCAACAGAGCAAACCTAAAAGCATCGATACTAACACGTCGCCAACGGGTTACGAAAACCAAGGGATATACAACCAAGGGAGTAATGATTCACACTAATATGTTAGGAACAATTAGTGCTTAAAAGAAACGCAATCATGGTCACAAGTCTACGTGTGTGATGCCTTTATAATTATGTTGGCCACCATAATTATAAGTGCCTCCTTTCACACGTGTACTTACTTCCAAGATTACCCATATCAATCATAATTCACATATAAGCACATATACCACATTGCACATCTTAAACCACTCAAACTTAACACTAAGATGCTCCCATCAAATTTAGACTATTACTTATAGCAAATAAAATCGAATGACATAAAGCAAGAAAAGTTCGCAACGACCTTCAAAATAGAAAATATCCGAAAGGAAATATCAATAACAACATGACGAGGTAAAGGACGGGATAAACTTATGATGGGCCTCGCTTGGGTTGACTTTGCCTCTGCAAGAATCACTCGACTCCGCGGGTCAGCCCTATTACGCACATCGACAAACGACTCAACATCCTATTCCTAACGGTATCCAAGAGGCTTCTTTTAGTTAAGTCCAGTTGGGAAAACGGTTCCCCAACGAGACTTCTTACGGGTGGGAGAAAACATAACTAAAATACTAACAAAGTAATACATATCATATCAGATAGTGGTAGGAAAAATAACTAAAATGACAACTTAGCCAAATATATAATATATAAGCTATGTAAAAAAATAGAGGGGAAGCATAGCAGTTATAGCATTAAACACTTAAGCCCTAAATGCATCTACATGAAGGACCCCTAGGTTATAGTCTAGGCTCAACAACCTACTTCTCTATAACCAAAGGCTCTGATACCAATCTGTCACACCACGCCAAGGCGGAAACACGAGGCGTAACATCATGGATATCATCACAACACAATGGTGTCACCCCGACACCATGCCCAACATTTACCAATTCATTTACAAACTTTTTCAGTGTTCAACAATTTACCCGAAAACACAGAATTTTAGTGTCACTTTACTATTTTCTAAACCACACCTACTGACCTTTATAAATTTTACCAAAAATCACAGGTTCAATATCATGAGTTTATTATCTCCATGATTTTTTCACTAATTTATTTCCCCTCTTAAGTGCCCCAAATAAAATCAAACTTTTAACTACTCAGTTTCGGATCTGAACGAACACTAAAACATTTGGACCTAAAAACCATACTTAGACTCCAAATCAGAAGCTCTCCTTTGGGGGATTTTTAATAGACACATAGAACTAAAATCCTGTATGTTGGATAATCCTAATTTGAATTTTAAGTGGGGGGGTTTTACACCTCGTAATCTGACCTAAATCTGACCCGAATTTAATGCTTTGACAACTTTTCTTGTAACCAACATTTGAATGACTTCCCGACCTTAAAAACTTTCGGGCGGATATTTTGGAAAACTAGACTCTTGAGCTACATAATACGGCACTGGATTCAATAATTCTTGCTTCTAACCTCTAGATATTCATGAACACAAACATCCCTAAATTGCTCAACCTAAATCAAGTTAATAACGCATTCTAAACTAACGAATAACATCATCATGCTTATAATTCATCCTAAATCATTTTAACTAGTTTAATTATATTATTTACAGATTTTATAAATACCCATAATTATCCCATCTTAATAATTGTTATATGATTATAAAAAAAACTTATTGACACATACCTAGATTTTGTATCACTTAATCACCAACTCGTCTTGATAAAAAAAATCTTTTTTTCTTCTCTTGGAGGTCTCGGTCGATCAAAGGAAAAGAGGAGAGAAACAGTGATTTAGATATTTATTTATTCTTATATTTTCATATACCTAGACTTCCTAATTGTAATCAGATTTGTTTTTTTTTTTTCTTTTTCTTTCTTTAAACCGATCAATCACCTCCTTTTAATTATTTATATATTTTCCTATACAAATTCGTATTTAAATATTCGTGTATATAATATTTTTTTTTATCTTTTAATAGTTAATTAATTACCTTTAATACCTTAGTTTTATAAAAAACCTAAGCTAATTGGTAAACCATTTTACTTATAAACTACTTTCTAAAATCACTTTTCATTTCACAAATTACTTTCTATATATGAGAAAGGTTTCTATCAAACTTACATATTTCAAACCACATATTCCTTTCCATATCACACACTTCCTATATAACGCTTAATCCTTTAAAACCAAGTAGTGCGTAGAATGCATGCACTGTCTTTCATATCCATTATCACCCACACGTGAACGAATGGATACTTAACACAACTCAAAACACACTCAAAATGAGATACCCATAACCTCAAAAATGTATCAAGCACATAATTAACTCACTTAGTCCACATAAATTCACACAGCACAACACTTACACACATAAAAATGAACTCTTAGCCATTTCTAAAGGTTTAAACTAACCTGCTCAAATCACGGTTGTCACACGGTGCCTCCCAAGGCTGCTAGAAAGTTCAAGAAAGCATATACATCAAAGAAAGACAATGTTCCTATCCTTGAAGATGAAGAACCTGTCAAAAAGGGCAAAAGATTAAAGACAAATGCCAAAAAGTCTGCTTATAAGCCAGCAACAGGTATCGTCATCAGAGAGCCTGCTGTGGAAACTAATTCTAAAAGAAAGGAGAAAGAAAAGGTGGATGTAGACATGGAAAGGGAATAAAGTTGTTATCCGATGTAGCTTTATCTGAAGAAGCTCAGATAAAAGAAGTTCGAAAGAAGAGTTTAAGAGACTTTCACAAGACACATCCCAGTGGTTCGGGTACGGTTGCTGAAGATCCTCCAAGTGTTTCAAAGATTACACCTCCTGTCACAAGTAAAGGAACTGGTAATATACCAGGGGTTCCCGATGTGACCAATGATAACTCATTTGAGAGTGAATCTGAGTCGTGGGGAAATGATGAAGACGACAGTAATAAAGAACATGTATCAAGTGATGAAGGCAGTGAGGAGGAGAATGAAAGTGATAAACAAGCATCAGATTCGGAGCAAGAAGAAGAATATGAAGATGATGATCAAGAAGAGAATAAAGATGATGATGATTTAGAATTAGAAAGTAATGATGAGACTGAAGGTGATGAAGGAATGGAAACTACTGACCAATTTGATGATGATTCATATGCAAGATTGGAAGAACCTACTAAGACTGCTACAGGAATTGTTCAAGGAAAGGGTATTGATGCAGAAATGACTGAAGCTCAACAAGGGAATGAAAATTTAGCAACTACTCAAGAGCAAGTTGTTGAAGATGCACATGTGACAATTTCTACTGTTCCGAAGAAGACAGAAGTCCCTGTTACTAGCTCTTCTCTTTCATCCGACTTGGCATCAAAATTCCTATTTTTTTAGATATTCCTCATACTGATGCAGAAATAGTTTCTCCACTAGATGTTCCTGTCCACCATGAAGTCCTTAGAACTCAAGCACCCACTCTCCCTACAATACCAGTTTTTGTTATCCCTGAATCATCAGCGGTACAAACAAACATCCCTCAATCATCACCCACATTCACTCCAATAGCAATTCAGACAACACCCACTCCTCCGCTGATAGTTGAAACTAGAAATCCTCTATCTAATCTTCTTGACTTTAGATCTGTCTTTCGATTCAATGATAGAATCACAACATTGGAAAAAGAAGTTGCTGATCTCAAGAAAGACCCTCTACATACTCAAGTGACATCTTTAGTTGATAGTCATCTAGACACGAGGTTGGGAGAAACAAAAGAAGAATTCATGAACTTCCTTTCAAAGTCTCTTACACTAAGAATCAAGGAGCAAGTAAGAGATCGTTTGCCTCAGATTCTGCCCCAGGAAGTGTCTACTTTCGCTCCACCTGTGATCGAAAAGATGATTAAAGAGTCACAAAACAAAGTTATTCTAGCTAAGGTGTCTTCTCAACCACCTTCATCTTGTGAGGCTGCTGCGTCACTCACTGAATTCGAGTTGAAGAAGATTCTAATCGACAAGATAGAGAAAAGTGAATCATACCTGATGGCTCCTTAACACCGAGAGTGCTATGATGGTTTGAAAAAATCTTATTAACTCGGCATGGATTACTTCTCCTCTTATGATGTGTATTCTTTAAAGCGAAGCCGTCAAGACAAGGACAAAGATGAAGACCCTTTCGTTGGATCAGACCGAGGGTTAAAGAAGAGAAAGCGAAGCAAAGATGCAGAACCAACCAATGAACCTAAAAAGAAAGATTCAACATCTGGCTCTTCCAAGCCTCAACCAAAATCTTCTGGAAAGTATGTTTAATCAGAGGAACCAGTGTTCAAGGTTGCAGACTCAGACATACCACAAGCTCATGAAGAGATTCAAGGTGATAATAAAGAGGAACCAAGGAAGGAGACTACCTCTAGACAAGACTCGTTCAAGAAACCCATACCTTAACAAGAACCGGATGACTCTGATTAGAATGTTGGCAAAACTTCACAAGGTTCAACTCAAAATTAGTTGATGAATCTAGCTGCTTCTACTTTTACCGACAAATCATTGAAGGACTTTAATGAATTGATGAGCACTCCTATTGACTTCTCTGCATTTATCATGAATGGTTTGAACATCTCTAATTTGACTCAAGAAACTTTGCTAGGGCCAGCATTCAGACTTCTCAATGGTACACGCAAAAATTATGCTGAATTAGAATGTGATTTTGAAGAATGCTACAAGGGTCTTTTTGAAAAGCTTGATTGGGAAAATCCTGAAGGCGGTGACTATCCATTTGATCTTTCCAAACCCCTTCCTTTGATCACACGTGGAAAACATCAAATAGTACCATTCAAATTATTTATCAACAATGATCTCAAGTATCTTCAAGGAGGAATTTCAACCATGACATACACGACGTCTACTACCAAGACAAAGGCAGCTCAGTATGATCTACCTGGCTTTGAAGACATGGTTCCAAACATATGGAGTCCTGTTAAGGTTTCTTGTGATAAATATGCGTTATGGGGCATATCACATTGGAAAGAAAAATGTACGTCCTTCTATGCCTTTGCAAGAGGTATGCAATCAAGGGGAGATGTGTATTCGACAAAGCGTATTCTGGAAGTCACTCATGTCTCGGTAATGAGAAAATATGGATACGGGTACTTAGAAGAGATTGTAGTGAGAAGAGCTAACAACGTACTTTATAGATACAAGGAATGTGACTTTCTACGACTTTGGATCAACGATATCGAGGATATGTTAATCCTTGTAGTTCAGAATCGGCTCTCTAATATGTCAGGGGATGATGTTGCTAACTTTGCAATAGCACTGAGAATGTACACCAGAAGTCTGGTTATTCAAAAGCGAATCGAAGATCTTCAACTTGGAGTTGAGAGTTATCAAAAGAAGATCAACGTCACCAAGCCTGATACTACAAGACCAGATCTCCGAAAAAGGCACATGTATACTCCATACAAAGACCCTCAATGATTCATTTATGTTGACGACAACGGGAGGAACAGGTTGATGCGCTCCGACGAACTGTACAAGTTCAGTGATGGCACGTTAACCAGACTTCTTTCTTCGCTCGAAGACATTACTAAGAATATCGACATGACGTACTTGCCGAAGAGAAGATGGAGCACATTGGAAAAGAAAAGAGCTCATTTCATGATCAAGGACATCAATAAGCTGCTAAAAGAAAGGAGGATGATGAGGAGTTTGGAGAAGTTTGTCGGTGGTAGACTCTACGGAACTGACCTCAGACTGCTGCAAAGAACAATATGACTTCGTCATATTGTGTTCATATCTCAAAGGTCATTTCGTATATCATAAACTTGTGAATTTGTAAATACGTAGTGTAGACTTTTGGTAACAATAAGGTGTGCTCGAGTATAAAATTTTCAAGAATTTCTTAGTAAATTCAAAAATTTTCAAATTATTATACTCAGCACAGTCTTATATTCCCTCAAAACTTGAGGGGGAGCATTAAAATGTTCCTTATAGTGATTATGTAACATTTTGTCCCCGAAAGTTTAATCAATTGATATCCAAAATATCAAGGGATTAACATTTTGGATAAGGGGAGAAAATGTGATTAAACTGAACCGAATCTTAATTGTATTGTCATGTGATCATATAAAATAGATTCAATGCACTCCAACACTTAACATGTACTACGATTACGGTGCACATGTTAAGGGGGAGCTTTTTAGTGATGATGAAAAACTCTCAAAGTGTAAATCTTTTGATATTTATATCAAACACTTTGATTGAACTTTTCAATGATTTTGGTTTTGATTGTGATGGAATACCCTAAAGACCGACCATGTACTTAAATTTATGGAGTTATAAGGTGGTTAGGCATAGGTATTCAAATCCCATGATCCAACCAGAACCGGAGGGATCTACCCAGGGATATCCACTAGTTAGTGTAGAAGTCCTTAGGTATGATACAAAAGGAGAAAAAGTGAGAATCGGGAATAATGCCGACTGAGATGGAGCTAACACTGGAACAAACCCAACAAGGTGTTAGTTATGAAGTCTCGGTAAGCATTGAAGGGGTTGAAGAATGAAAAAGAAATGTAAGGATAAAGGGTGAAAAGAAAGAAGCCCTCCATACACTTAGGCAGAAACCGGGTCAATACATAATCTGTCAAAAACACTAAGGTGTTGTCTGACATTGAAGACAGTCATGGACCCAGTGACGCTATGTACAAACTCTTGTTTCATTTCTCACGGAGATCACACGCATTTCTATTGACTTTCTTACTCCGAGTTAGTTGATATTGAAAAGGTGGCAGTCTGCTCCAGCCTCCGATCACTAAAACAAAGTGCACATTGAGTCTAGAGCCAAGAGATCATCAATAAATCTCATTAGGACACTTGTCAAATTATGCTTGCTATTTCACACAATGTGAATAACAAGTTAACATATTAAGAGTCCTACGCATTATCCTTGTGATTGTGCCAGAACATCTGAGTGACTTCATTCACGATGAAGATGGAATTCCTTCTTGAGCCAACATCAAACAAGCTCATGGTAGGTGACTTATGCGATTCTTTTTTAATCAAACTAGTGACAACTGGAAAGAAATGATGGTCCGATTCTATAAGAATCAAACTTGTTCCAGGTTATGGATCGATGATTAATAAATTTTGAAATGCTTAAAACTATCGATGTGTCACAAAACTACTTTTGCAAGTGACACTTCGATTGATTTTCAAATCAATTTTTATTTTAATCAGTGAGATAGTAACTCGCTGGTTCACTCTTATCGTGTTGTCTGCTTTGGGACGTTCTGATAATGAGAACATGCTGAGTTTGATGAATCTAATACATATGTGTTAGAAAGATTTGATACTTCAGCTGGAAATCCTGTCAAGGAGATTCTTCTTAAATTGAGACTATTTGATCACAAGTCGATCTTTACGGATTCGAAGGCTACTCCAACCAACCACGGGCGAATGACAAAGCCATATTCATCCCTCGCTTTATTGCTAACTGTTTTAATGCAAGATATTTAAAGATGGTGGTGAAGGTACCTGATTCCAGTTGACTCACAAGATCCATAGCCACATGCTCATACCAGACCGACAAATATAAAGACATCATGAAAGCTCAAGTACATGTTTCAAGACTTCCGCTACTCTGATACCATACGTCCTTCTTGAAGCGACAAAGTGTTAAAGTTAAAGAAATTCAAGAAAGATGCATTAGTAAAGCTTTTCAAGATTATCAAATCAAGAAAGGTATGAGCATGTCGGTCCAGATGTCACAAGTGCACGAGATGGCAAAGTCTACAAGATGGCGATACGAGATTATGCTTGGTTGATGATCTCAAGAAGCTCAAAGATCACATCCATGTCAAGACAAAAGAACTTGCTCAAATCCAAAGTCTATAATCACTACAACAAATCACAAGTTAATGATAGAAGTTCAAGACTACGAGCTCAAGACCGAAGTGAAAGCATAGTATGCTAAGTTTAAAATATTTGTAAATTGGAGTGACCTCCCTTAGGGGGAGATTGTTAGAAATACGAAAAAGTGTCGGTCACTACCAATATAGTCAGTCATAGCTCGTAGTAAGTTGTTAAGTTAAGATAATAAGCTAACCGGGCCAAAGGCCCATGGACAAGCCCACTAAGGGTCCATGGCCGGCCTTGGTTGGGATATATAAACCATCTTCGTAGCTTGGAGAGGGTGTTGGTTGTTCATTTGTCACATTTTCACTAAGCTAAGATTACTTGTTTTCTTTCTCTCTCTAAGTGTTCATCCAACTACCTTTTTCTCTCTCTAAAACTCTAAGTAATCATTCCATACTTATGATAAGATTATTCTAAAAATTGATACTTAATAATTTATATTAGTGATTTACAATAATCGTAGAGTACTTTGTGAAGATTAGCAAAAAGGCACGCATTCTAGAGTTAAAACGAAGAAATCTGAAGAATACAGTTCTGACATTCTATACGCCGCATCCATCAAGGAAGATACGTCGTATCTATGCCTGCACTTCACAAGAAACCACGAAGAACAAAGACCTATACGCCGTATCTAGGAGCTCTTATACGCCGTATCCAAGATATAGCAATTAAATATTCTGAAAAATATTAAATGTGGTCCCTACTCCAAGAAACCCCCAATACGCTGTATTGACTTCAACCAATACGGCGTATCGACCAAATTCCAAACACTATAAATAGAAAACCTAAAAACGAGTTTTAGGTATGCTTGATCATATTTTCGATACCCTACCCACAAAAGTCGATTTTCAAAAGAGCAAAAGAGGTCAAGCAAAGCTTATAATTCTATAGGAAACACCTTGTAAGCTCCTATACTCTTATAATCGTTCAATTTTTGGTATCATTCGTTTAACTTGGTTAGTTTACCTTGGTTGATTGATTATTCTTGTATTAATAACAATGGTTAAGGGATAATACCCTTGGGTATTAACCATGTTTATGAAGACTTTTATGTTTGATTTGTTTCTATCGACTGCTTAATTTGTCGTTGGTTGTTGATAATGTTTATCAATTTATACTTGTTTATGTGCTTAAGTATGCGACCCATCATTCAACTGGATCTAGGAATGCAAAATATCTCGCTAGCTAGATGCTGGGATGGCTCTCCATATTCCTTAATTTATATATCTAGAGTAATAGGATCACAAATATCGAATTATCTTTACCATTGGTTTATTTGAACAAGTTGGACTAGCAGTTGACCTAGGAACAACAAATAACGTACTGATTCCTTTGGTAAAGATTCGGATAGTGGACTACTAGTATATAAAGAGCCGTTAAGCAGTAAGTGGGTAAAGTCTCCATGAGCTAGGGTTTAAGAAGATAACCATTATTAATCTCCTAAGATAGATTATAATCAGCAAATAGGATGCTTTATGCGGATGCGTTTAATTGTAACAGAATTCTATGTATTTAGGTTTTAGGAAGAAGTACCGCCTAAATCTTATAATGATATGTCGTCTCGTGATAAGCACTAATTGCACTAAAATAAACAAACCTGCGTTTTAATTGGATTAATCATGGTTAATACAGTTTTCTTATATTTTGTTAGACCATTATTCTATCTCTTGATTATCTGCTTGCGTATGTTATTGTGTTTTAAATCGATTTAAGTAACAACCAAACCTGTGCCAGTCTCTCAGACTAAAAACCACCCCTTTATCCGTTAGAACTAGATTTAGCATTGGTTTAACATAGATTAGAATTAACATAGTTTAAATTAACTAAGTTAACCAAAATATTGATAGAACTATAAGATTACCGCTCTCGCTCTTAGTGATCAACACCCTACTTACCAACGAAGCTACATCTGATCGGGTACACTGCCCGTTAAAGTGTTATTTTTAGGTAAAGTTGGTAAATCTAATAAAAACCTTCAAATTATAATATGTAACAAAAAAAACTAATACTATTTATTTGACGTTTATGGGTTACGATCACCGGATGTTATTAAATAAGTAAAAATGCAGTATACAATAGAAGTAGTGCAATAATATACTTAATACTTGTATATTTTTTATGAATGGTTTGTTGAAATCTACATGTATATTCTACACGGTTCGGTTCGGGTAACCGCGGATAAGTAGAAGTAAAAACAAAAACCGAACCGTGATAAACGGGTTTTTCCGGTTTTAGTTTCTTCGGTTCTTGGTTTTTTGCGATTTCAGACTGATCGGATCGGCTCGATTCGTCGATTTGTCGTATTTTTTGAAGACCCCTACTAATGACATTAACCTTTTATGAAACGTGGCAAAGTTAAATTTTCATTATTTCTTCTTCTAAAATGATATATATTTAAATAAATATACTATTTGATTTTTTAAATTTATTTTTTTATTTCAAATTTGACATTAAATAATTTTGATGATGTTATATAATACTTGATAAAGAAAGTTAAAAATTATATTAATAAAAATATATTTAAAACTCAATTCATTTATCTATTATACTAAAAGATACAACCTCTTAATTTATTGGGGTTGTATCCATTAAATGCTTAAACCGGTGAGGAAGTGCTATTCAAGAAGATGAAGTGTCCCTGTGTTTAATTCAGCCCTAGCAGCATCCAACAGCCTCTTTACAACCTTTATAGTTTTTAGTTACAAGAAAACCAAAAGGTTTTATATACATTACCATTCATC
>BQNB010010614.1:0-28289 GCA_026074375.1 Tanacetum coccineum
CATTGCGTTCCAAATGATTTTTCCAACAAAATGAGTATTCACTCGACTATTATTGCATAAATGTTTTATAACAAATAATAAAATGTTTATTATTTATTTGTGTATCACGGATAAATTGTATCCGTAAAATGAACTTTAACTTAAATATTCGTGTTTTTAATAAGCGTTACTCAATAAAATGATAAATAATTTATTAAATATTTAATAAAAAGTCATAATTAAATATAATTTAATTATTTTCATGTCTGCACGCATTGTGTGCGGTCTCCAAAATTTTGAGAGGGTATTTTAGTCATTTTCTGCATGTTTTCCCGTCTCGGGTAAAACAGAAAAGTTGTCCGGAATGTCGTTTTACATCAAATTGCTTTAGAGTCCGAGTCGTGAAAATGCGATTTAGCTGGTTGTTTTTGATAAGTCAAATTAGGAATATCATATATTTTCTCGTTTTCAAGTCAAATAAATTAAAAATAAATTTGCACGTGAGAAATGTGTAATAATAAGTATGATTTATTATTTAGATATGTTCCAAAAAATTACCGATTATGCGGTAATCATTTTTATGTGACATTAAAATATCAAAAGTCAAAAAATCAAATTGGACCCGAAAAGTCAAATGGTAGAATAGTCATTTAAAATACAGAAAATTGCCAGTTGTTACAACTTACCTTCAGTAATGGTCGCATCTTGTTGCATTATTCATTAGTTAGGCGTTTAAACCTCGGATGTGATCGCGCCATTTGATAAGATCACACTATCGTGACCATTGTAAATGTTAATCATTCCATCAAACCGCCTTGCTTTTACATAAGTTTCTCTACAAAACGGCTTTCCAACAATCACATCACCCATCTCTTCATCACGATAAGCATCCATATTTTCCATAACTGTAAAATCAGTCAAAACAGAAAAGTTTCCAACGAAGATATGTACATTAATAAAAGCTCCGACTATATTTTTTCATTTGAATTCAACTTTGTCTTTCATTATCGAGTTATAAAAGTTTTTCGACATCACATTAATAGACAAAATTGGGAAAAATTAGCATTGACATGTTCAAAACCTATCATGCATGAAAACTGCAAGTTATAAGCACAATCAATATGGATCTTCCAATCAAAGTCACAAAAACTAGGGTATTCATCAATCCCATTACTTATCTCATTATCATCATTCCTAGTTTCGACTATATCCTCCATGGGTTTATCAATCACTTCACCATCCTCAATCATTGGACCTAAGTATTCTACTTGATTTCTCCTAAGCTCTAAGGGTTCATTTAGATCATTTAGTTTAATATAGTCTCCATACATGGGGTCTAGTGATCTATTCAAGATTAAAGCTTCTCCCATTAGCCTAGCTTCTAAGTCAAGTTTCATTCGCTCTCTTAGTCCTAACGCAAAAACTCTTTTAATTATGTTACTAGTAGGCTTGTCATTTTTAAACATAATTTTGTCATCCCCTACTCTTAAAGTAATTCTCCTCTTAAACACATCAATTTTAGCTTGAGCAGTAGACAAGAATGGTCTTCTGAGGATCAAGGGGACTTTAATATCCTCGGGCATATCTAAAAAAACGAAGTCTACTAGGAAGACAAACTTATCAATACCTACTAATACATTTTCTGCTATACCCTTGGGACTTTTTATTGTTCTATCAGCCAATTCAATTATCAACTTAGTAGGAGCTAATTCACCTAAACCTAGATTGGTAAAGATCAAGTAAGGCATAACACTAACGCTAGCTAATAAGTCAGCTAAGGCTTTTTCAAAACAAATATTATTAATATAACAAGGTATAGTAAAACCCCTTGGGTCTTTTTCCTTTGGAGGTAGAGAATCATCAAGAATTGCCGATTAATGCGTGTTTGTCGATGCTTCGATTTGGTACCCCATTCTCGGCTTTTTCATAAGTAGCTTCTTCAGGTTATTAGCAGATTTTTCTCTATCAATCAACCAGTACCATCTTCTCTTCATAACAATCATCAATCAATCAATTTGGAAAAGGAATTATCGATTGACTTGGCTTGAAAAACTGCATTCTGCTTTGTAGGCTTAATACGGCGTATTAGATGGGATCGATATGACGTATTAAGGACGTGTCAGCTTTAAAAGTAGTCAAAATCGACTTGACATGATCTCTCGGGTTCATTTTAGTTGAACTAAGTAGGCTTCCAAATCCCCTCTCTTGAAGTACCTTACTCATTTGCCCGATTTGAATTTCCAAAGCTTTGATCGAGGATCGTTGATTTTGAATAGCAGCATCCGTTGAGGCTTGAATTTCCTTGATCAAATTAAAGTTTTCATCACGTCTCTTTGCAGATTCAGCCATAAACTTGCTCAGCAATTCCTCCATTATTTATCATCACTCTTGATATGAAGTATTTCCATGATCTCTTTGGTAGAATCCTGGAGCAGCTTCTCTATATCTTCCTCCTTGGGGGAATGGTACTCCAAATTGAGTGTAGTGTGCTTCTTCAAATGTTTTTCCATCTTCTTTAAGTGGACAATCCTTAGTGTAGTGGGGTCCATTGCACAATTCACATCTTACTTGAGCAACATACACTCTTTCAATCACCTTCTTAATTTCTCTTCCAATGTTGTTTAGTTGAGCTTGAATAGCAGCTAATCCGTCAAAAGTATCAGTACTTCTAGTCCTAGTAGATGTTCCATTATGCCATTTTTAAGAATGATCGGCCATATCTTAGATGGCTTTCTTAGCATCAGCAGCCTTTATAGATGGTATGGCACCCTTAGAATCAAGAATGTGTCTAGTAGGTACATCCAATCCCTTGTAAAACAAGATCACTTCCTGCATATCCGTTAAGTAATGTTGAGGGCATCTCAATAATAGTTCCTAGAAGTGTTCCCAAGCTTGGTAAAGAGTCTCATCGGGCTATTGTTGAAAGTTGTTGATTTCCTTTATTTTTTAGCAGTTCAGGCCGGTGGACAGTATTTGCTCAAAACTTTCTTCTTAAGAGTTTCCCAAGTATCAATTGAACCAACTGGTTCATTCCTTAGCCATCGAGTAGCAGTTCCAGTAAGCAACATAGGGAAAACTTGAAGCATTACTTGATCTTGAGTCACATCAGGTATATAAAATTGGTCAACAATCTCAAGAACTTTCCTAATGTATTCGTTAGCATCATCACTATCCGATCCACTAAAAGTCTTATCACGCAATTCCTTGAGAAATTGACCCTTTAACTCAAAGTGAGCCTTTTCATCAATCTTAGGCCTAGCAATACCCGATCCATAATCCTCTCTGGTCTTCATCATATATTCCTCCATAGTTGGTTCCGCCATTGCTTCTGTAACTTTTTCTTCACTTTGATTCTCGAGATCAGAAAATAAATCGAACTCCGGTGAACTCAAATAATCAAGACTCGTTTCCCTTACTTTAGGCAATGATCATCTTATATTGAAGGGGCATATCATTCCTAGGTTTAGACGGTACTTCATAAACCCTAGACTTGGCAATTTTGTCATAATTAACCAAATCAGCATAAAGCAAACATTGTTGAATTATAATCTATCTTAGAAGACAATAATGGTGATCTTATTGAATTCTAGCTCACATAGACTTTACTAACTTATTTATTATCGGCTCTTTATATACTGGTAGTCCACTTGTCCAGATCTTTACTCAGGGAATCAGAACGTTATTTGTTAAACCTGGGTCACCTGTTAGTCTAACTTGTTCACTAAACCAAGAGCAAAGACAACATGTTATTTGTGATCCTATTATTCAATATATATATAAATTACAGATATAGAGAGCTATCGCAATCTAGCCTACTCTATATTTTGCAATTCTAGATCCAGTTGAATGATAGGTCGCATACTTAAGAACATAAACGAGTATAAATTGATAAACATAATTTAACACACAACGAATAAGTATGTGATCGATATAAACAAACCAAACATTAAATTATCATAAACATGGCTAATACCTGAAGGTATTAGCTAACAACCATTGTAACTTATATAAATGTCATAGATGAACGATTAAGGTAAACTAAACGATTAAGAATGATATCAAAAACCAAATGCGTATTTAGAGTATAGGAATTACAAGGGTTTCCCTATGGATTGAAGTGCTCTTGCAGGACCTTCTTGGCTTCTTTTGTCTTCTGAAAATCAAACTTGGTGGTTAAGGCATTATTCTCAGTCTTTGCTATATTTTTGTACACTAAAATTCGTCATTAGGGTTCGGTATTTATAAGGCCTGGAATTTGGTCGATACGCTATATTGGATAAGTTCAATATGGCGTATTGGGGTTTTTTGGAGTGGGGACCACAATTATAATATTCTAGAATATTCCAATACTTGATCTTTGATACAACGTATAGGGTCTTCTAAATACGGCGTATTGGTCTTCAAATCTTCGTGGTTGCTTGTGAAGTCAAGGTACAGATACGTCGTATCTTCTTGCTGGATATGGCGTATTGGGTTTCAGAACAGTGTCTTCATGATTTCTTCGTTTAAGCTCTAAAATGCGTGCCTTTTAGTTAAATTTCACCAATTGCTCCATATTTACTGAAAATAACAAATATAAGCAATTAAGTACCAACTCATGCATAATTAATGTAAAACGAGCAATTTAGATGGGATAAATGACGCTATAAAATAGACGTTATTTGATGTCATCAATTAGAAATAATCAGAAACTTTTAAACACTTCAAAATAACTAATCTGTATGGAAAATCAACGTTTCGATCAGACTGGTCTGTTTTTGACGGGTTGGTCTGCCACTATTAGATGGGTTGGTGGTCTTGTCTTTGGTGATACAGGTGTTAAACAACTGTCTTTGTTGTTTGAATTATCAGATATCGTACTTCTCGTTGGCTTATTACTAATATCTGCATCAACATGTTGAAGGATTAGAAATAATCAGAAACTTTTGAACATTAAATAACTAATCTGTATGGAAAATTAACGTTTCAAACATACGGGTCTGTTTTTGACATCTTGTTCTGCCATTTTTGGATGGGTTATTGGTTCTTGTATTTGGTGATACACGAACTAAACAACCACGTATGTTGTTTGCATTATTAGAAGCTGTACAACTTGTTGGACCATCATTAATACCTACATCAAGATGTTAAAAGAATTAAAAATAATTTGAAAATTTTAAACATTCGAGCATAATTAATACAGTTACCAATGACACATACATGTGTTATCACTTGATTCGGGTATCACATCTTGAACTATTTAGGGTTGATGATTCGTGTATATCGCATATCCATATCTATTAACTGGAATGCTTTTGATAACACTGAGGCTGTATTTGTAACATTACCATTGGCGTTATTTGCTGGAGAGTAGAAAAACCATTCAAAACTGAAACCTGTAGGTATATGAGTTAAATGATTTAGTCAGATTTGCACTTACATGTGTAGACGTCTTTTTCAACATTACCGAGAGCGAAGCCAGTGTCAACGACACACAGGTATGCCGTATCTGTAACATTAGCATTGGCGGTATTTGCTGCAATGTGGAAAAAAAATTGAAATTGAAATCTGTAAACAGGGGGTATAAGTTAAAGTATTTAGTCAAAAGTGCACTTACGTGTGTAGATGTCTTTTTCACCATTACCAGGAGCGGAATCACATGTTGTGTGTAAAAGGTCCACAGTAAATTATTAGCAACTGCAAGATCGTTATTGTGATTTTCTAATAATATACATTAAAATTTTATCAGATATTAAGTTAGAATATAGGACACACATAAAATCCATACCATTCTTTGCCTTGTCTCGAGTCTAAGCTTTTCAGAATTTGCCATGTCATATTCACCATTCTCCTGATGCCTCTGGTTCGGTCTTAGTCTTGAATCCGTAGGTGGTAGTTTCTCCTTAATCCGTTATAAAAAATGCAATGATCAGACACAACTATGAACCACAACATATATAAAACTCATGCACACATACCCACACACATGACATAAATGAGTAAACGTGTCCTTTGTACCTTCAGTTCTCGTGTTAACTTGTTTTTTTCCACAACATATTTTCTTCGTCCATCTCAAAACGGGTCGGGTTAGGTCGGGCCTGCTAATTTCATCCCTCCCCTCCATTTTTGATCTTGATATCATCAATCTCTGATCATTTATTCACTCAAAGCCTAAAAGTCAGTTACTTAAGTATTTCAAATAATAATTTCATTTTGTAAAAAAAATGTCAATAGAGCCTCCACAATTTCAAGAATCAACAAGATGTGATGTTTGTAAATGCAGTTTCAACACTTTTAGAAGAAGGATACTTTTATTTTAGTTACTTGATCATTATATATTCATATTTCTAATTGAAATTTGGTTATATAAATATACGGTAGTCACATTATCATTGCTATGATAACTAAAAAAAGGTGTTAAAACTGACCAGTATAACTCGCAAAAAGGCGTCACCAATTAGTCAATTTGAGCTCCATATCCTTGGACCTGCAAGAAATAAATCGAACCACAATTACACCCATTATAAACTGAGGTTGCAGAACACACACATGGCCTTGGTTTATTTTGTTAGCTTAAGTTACATATTAGTATTTTCTTAGCTTAAATTACATATAGTAATTTAGTAATTCTGCATTAAATTACGTCAAAGCACTCAAACAGTTAGTAGCCTAAGATTTTATCCACGACGTAGACCATCATAACAAACTTTTTTGTATTATTTAGTTTTATGATGCCCAAAAAATACACACCGTCATTATTGCTCTCATCTTGAATTTCTGAAACACCTTCCCAGATAGCCCATAACGCAAACATAATAAAGTTTAAACTCGTAATCTACAATATAATTAAACATTTAAAACACATAATTCCACTAAAACTCTTAAACAATAAAAATTTAACAAAGCTTGATTTATCAGTAATTAAATCAGATATTGTATCATCTCGTAAAATTTATACCTATATTAGCATGAAAAGCATGTCTGGGATAAGCAACCTATCATCCACTTGCGTGATCAATCATAAAGCCGCCCAATTTAAACCCTAAAAGTAAAATCAATATAGCAATACCATCGTCCGCTGATAACCGATGACATATCTTTTTTGCATCTATGAGATTAGGGAAGAAAGGCTTAAAAATGGATTGGCATATGATTTATGAAAGTGATGATGGATGTTGGTGATTATGGAGGTGCGAGGGCTCTGGAATGATATAATAGATAACGTTATCTATAAGATTCAGCCAGAAAGTTAAAGGTTTAGAGAACACGTGTCTCTCAATAGCCACGTATTTTTGTTACTTCGTATTAACTGAGAAACAAGCCACTTTTATTATTAACTGAGAAACAGGAAGAGAAATTATAATATAGAGTAATATCGGAGTTAAGGAAAAGGGTTGGTGGATTGAGATAAATGGACCAACAAAAAAGGCCTCAAGAAGCCCAACCCAATAAAGGGAGCCCACAACATGCTCCATAGTATTAAGATTAACAAGTGGGACAGCGGCCCGCGTGTTACGGCAGGCGTGTTTTTTTCTAGATTATTTGGCGTATCTTTTAGGTCAGGTTTTTTTTGGCTGGTTATAAGAACACGAAAATCATGTTGTCGCAAGTGTGGTGACGTACGTTTTGTCATATTTCTAAGTTTAAATTTGATTGTAGATCATAAATCATGTATTAAGGATGAAAATTTTGATTGTAGAATATAGCTATAGCTAATTAGCAGCCTTCACTTGAGAATCTTACACACATACAACAGAAGCAAAATGAAAATTTTAAATCTTTTAACGGCTAGTAGCGGATGAAAATTCGACCCATTTGGGGAGGAGCGAAATATGAAAACAAATAGTGTTTCTAGGGACTGTATCAGTAGTTAGTATCGACAAGGGACCAACTCCTTAATTCCAAGCAAATGAATGGAAATTTATGTAATTTACTCATGAATTGATCTTACATAATCTTAAAAAATATTACCAAAAGGAAGGCACGGATGACATCAAATAACGTCTATTTTATAGCATCATTTATCCCATGTTATTAACCCATTTTGTATAATTATTGCAAAGAATTGTTACTTAATCGTTTATATTTGAGAATTGCAGTAATTATGGAGTACTTGGTGAATATTAGCAAAAGGCGCGCATTCTGGAGCTTAAACGAAGATATTTTGAAGATTACTATTCTGACTACCAATACGCCATATCCATCAAGGAAGATACGGCGTATCCATGCCTGCACTCACCAAAGACCACGAAGGAAACAAGCTTAATACGCCGTATCCAGAAAAGACCTATACGCCGTATTCAAGATATAGTATGTGAATATTCTGGAAGATATGAAAACGTGGTCTCTACTCCAAGAAACTTCAATACGTCGTATCCAATCCCTTGGATACGCCGTATCGAATCGACTTCCAGACAGTATAAATAGAAAACTCAAAAACAAGTTTTAAGTGTGCTAAATCATATTCTCGATACCTAAACCACAAAGTTGATTTTTAGAGGAGAAAAAGAGCAGAAGAGGTCTTGCAACGCATTCCAATCCATAGAAGACAACGTCTAATTTCTTATACTTTTGTAATCGTTCACTATATTATTGGACCGAGCCTTTGTAACACTCTGATTTGAAATGAATGATAAAGTATCTTTGAAACAAGACGTCTCTTTTGGTCCGTTTTCTATGATTAACTGATGTTGTATCCATGACGTAGATACCCCAGATTACTTCCGAATGCTATATTGTAAAAATGGGGGTGTTACAGATTGGTATCAGCGCCATGGTTATAGAGAACAAGGTCAAAACCTTAACTATAACCACATTTCTTTTTCTAGCCATCAAAGTCCTTCGTGCCACTACATTCCGAAACAAGTATGTAAATATACATAGCTATTATACTATTACATAAATAACTTATGTTATTTACGACTGGGTTGTTAACAGAACGATGTCTTCTCCCAATCGCTCTACTTCCGATATTAAGAATGCTTTTTCCTCTATGAATATTCTTAACTATACTTCAATCTCATCGAATTACTTCCCAGCTTCATTAGGAATCATTTCTTTTAACTCTTCGGAAAACTCTACAGATAATATGATCCCACCAGTATTCTCATCTTTCTACAATAATCCATATTTGAAGGACGTACAAGCAATTTATGCTAAGGAATTACCTATTTCATCACCAGATCCTATTACTCCACCAGCTATTTTGACTCTATCTCCGATATTACCACCATCACTACTATTTAATCCTCGATATTTCTTTATTCCTGAAGAACTATTACCACCTAAGAAGCGAATCCATTCCCCATCTTCTTCCTCAACTACGTTATCTAATCTATCTCGGAATTAAACCCGTCATTTGGTATCACCATCTTCCTTAGTTTCAACTCCTACCCCACCTCAAATATTTAAAATAGGAAAAAGTTCAATTAAGATACATCTGAAATATCATGAGGAACAAATAGAAGATATTTTGAATTACTTAGATGAACTCTCTTTTTACCGTATTGAGAAAATGGAGGAAGGACGTATTGATAGAATGATCATACGAAGGAATAGTGACGAACTAAAGACCAAACTCAAGAAAATCCATACTCAGATTATCAAACTTCAAAAGAAGCAGTTAGGGCAAAAGGATAAGATTGCCTTTGCTTACTATAGAATTTCCAATCTTGAACAAATCATTGAGAAAATCCAAGCTCGTCACCAAACAGATCAGGAGGATCTTTAGGATGTCATCTACCGGCTCAGAATCAACAAACTCTTAGAATAGTTATAGCTTTATCCTAGCCATGGGATGTGTGGTATAAATAAAAACGCTTGTCAAATCTTGACTATGTACAGTAAGAAGGCAAGTTATTTATAAAAGCAATTCCGTTTCGTATCTTACTGTTTCCAACTTATTGCTCTTTCATCATCATTTCCACCAATTGCATCATTATCTCTGTCTTCATGAATCATACCATAACCCCTAAGTGCTTAAAATTCAAAAATAAGCATTTCTCTTTAAGCATTTTAAGCATCACATTTTCTTTTAAATATTACCTTTCTAAACTTGTGATGTCATTCTTACTACATGTTCTCTTATGTTGATAGAATGCCTCCCAAAAGGACATCAACATCCGAAACACCAGCCATAACTTTGGATGCCATCCGGCAACTGATTGCTGATTTTACTGCAGCCCTGGAAGCACAGACTGCTGCCATGGCAAGTGCTAGTAATCCCAACAGGAACACCAATCTTACTGGAACTCCTGCAGTGAAAACGGGAAACTACAAAGAGTTTATCAGCTGTCAACCTTTCTACTTTAATGGTACGGAAGGAGCAGTAGGCCTTATTCGCTGGTTTGAACGAACCGAATCAGTATTCTCTCGAAGCAGATGTGCTGAGGAAAATAAAGTAACATTTGCTACTGGTACTTTAACTGATGATGCCTTGTCCTGGTGGAATGCATATGCCCAGCCTATGGGAATAGAGCAAGCTAATCAAATCACCTGGACTGAGTTAAAAAGGCTTCTGACGAACAAGTATTGTCCTCGAACTGAGATCAAGAAAATGGAAGATGAATTTTATGGTCTGACTGTAAATGGAAGTGATCTCAAGACTTATATTAGAAGATTCCAGGAATTAGCCGTTTTATGCCCGAATATGGTACCAAACACCGAGAAACTTATGGAAGCTTTCATCGGGGGACTGCCGCAAAGCATTGAAGGAAACGTTACTGCTTCAAAACCTCAGACTCTGGAAGAAGCCACCAACATAGCTCACAGTTAATGGATCAGATAATAAAATGCGATTCTGTGCAAGAAACCAATGATCATAAACGAAAATTAGAAGATAAGAGAAACACCATCGACAACAACAACAACTACCCCAAATACCACAACAACAATAACCACTTCAACAATCGCAAAAATGACAACTACCAAAAAACCATACAATCACAACCAACAGCGATGATTACCAACCACCAGCAGAATTAGAAGACAGACACTGTTAGGACTTATCCTCCCAAAAGATACCATGGAAACCTTCCTTTGTGTACAAAATGCACCCTGCATCACATAGGAGATTGCACTATCAAGTGTCGAACTTGCAACAAAGTGGGTCATCTGACTAGAAACTGCAGAGACAAAAGATCAACCGCTGAAAACAACTCTAGGATAACTTAGGTTTCGCCACCAGTTTAAACAACTCTCGAGGATATTCAACTTTCATCAGAATCTTCTTTAATCTAGAAACCCCAATCATCAATCCTCGTCGTCTATTACTTTTATCCTACTACAAGATACATAGCATAAGTATCAACTCTTTTTCATATGTAAAGTTCGTATGTAAAGTTATCCATGAAATAATAAAGTGATGATTCCGTTACATCTTGTTATCTGATGATATCAAAACTCGACATCATTTGTCAATTCCATTAATTCTATTATATTCAACTTTGAATACTTTCCTAATACCTTTATTATTATCCTCGATTATATGGACGTTAGTACAATCAACATCTCAATATTATCTAACCATTCATGATCCTATCATTTTCTACACATTACCATATCATGTTTTTTTATACTTAGGTAAGACGATTTATGATCATCTTATTGAAATGAATTAGGTCACTTCTTCATTTAAATAAGGAAATTATAAATCTTCGAACTATGAATTTATAAATTCTCAGTTACAAGAAGTTGGACGCTTCTTTTTGTAAGTGACAAATTATAAATAAGTAGGCTTAAGTATATAACATACGTACAAACAAGTTTCTTTCAATCCGTTTGTATAAACAATTCCTTAATCATTATCATTATTACCTTCATTACCTTCATCATCTGTTCATTTCAAAATCTGTATCTCACGTGATTAGCAACTCTCTTACAAATTCATAATCATTCCTTGACATTACTCATTCCATGATCTCCGTATTCTAAAATTTTCTGTTATATTCTGCAACATAATAACAAGGAAACACACAAGAATCTATACAATGTCAAATGATTTCAATACCACTAGGTATGAAAATTTTGACAAAGACTTGTGATAGCATTCTTATTCGATGTTGACTTTTAAAGGTTAATGAATAACGATTCCTTACGATCTGAATGGCGTAAAGTATTTCATCCACCCAGGTTCTATCAAGATCTGAAGAAATTCTATTGGCTGTCATCAAGAGGTGTAGTCTTGAAAATAAGTAGACGTGTGAAAGGAAGTAATTATAAGTATGGTGTACAACATAATTATAAACGTATCACACACGTGGACTTGTGACCTTGATTAACCTAACATAAAAATCAAATGCATGCCTAGTACCTACATCTATTCACTATAACTTTCAATTAAATCTCGGGACGAGATTTCTATAAGGGCAAACTCCAAGGGTAAATTCTGCCACTTTTCAAACTCAAGGGTCTAAAATGTAACATTTTTAAAAAGTATAAAATCATGTTTAAAACCTTACAAGACATAGCTTTAATTAACGCTTCTCGTGCTTAACATTTCCAGATATTGAGTAAAACGCTTAAAACCGATTATATCATATCGCAATACTAGGGAGCTTCATATTAAGGAGTTTCATCTTGGTATTGCGTTCTGACTGAGTTGTTGGGTTTACAATTTAAAGTGTCCTAGCTCCTCAAACGTTTACTGAACGACTTCTGAATTATGATGGCCCGAACGATGATACAATAATTCCAAACTCTTCAATCAAACTCATAACTCTTAAAACTAAAGTTCTAGAGTATAATCTTCTTAAGACTTGACATATTTACTCAGGTTACGTGACGTGGCTATTTACTATCATTTTTCTATATCAACATTCCCTGTTAAGATTGTGATAAGCTCGTACACTTTCATTCTGAAATATTTATGTAAATAAAATCATCACATATCAGGTGAAGTTCATAAACCTCGCCTTTAAACTTGTATTACTATGTTTTTTATAAACCCGCGAGGGAGGATACATTCTTGTTACAAACTCTTTTTTACATACTCCGTTTTATCTTATAACAATGTGATTGCTTTTCAAGGACTTAAGTGAAGTTCATAGCCTCACTTTTAATTCTTTTATGTATTCATAAACCCGTTAGAGGGTGATACATGCTGCAAATACGAATACAAGTGTTTTTTTCCATACTATATCTAACAGATGTAACTATTACAATTAATGTAAAAAAGTTTCTTTATGCCAACAAGTCCCTCATTATCAGGACATTAATCACTTGCGTGGTGTAACGCGAATATTGATGGATAGATCTATCGTCTTGATCGAATCCTGTTTGTGTTGCCGGATAGGTAACCAAACACAACCTATATTTTAATTTTAAAGATATGGGCAATTACCTACACCGAGGGCCATTATCTCTATATAATAATATAATATATATATATCACATCATTTTGGGTATATATATACACTAGTCAGTTTGTGTCCCATGAGCTTAGACCAGACTATACTATACAAGACATGACCAAATAGACCAAACAAGACAATAACACAGTAATACACGGTTACTATAATAATTGCATTCGTTGCAATTATTTCACCAAATAAACGGTATATATCAACCGTGCACCCCAAGATCATAACATTAACAATTTTCATAATAATTGTTATGTACAATTATTACACTAAGACTTGTATTCACACTGTTATCAAACCTATGAATTATTCACGTCACCTTTTGTGTTGACTTTTTAGCCCCTGTTAACTCAGGTATTGAGCATATACTGGCACAGAGTGGCATGACTCGAAATGCTAAACTTGTTATCATACACATTGTATGTAACCTAATTTTGGGACCTGCCTTTGTAAAACTCCAGATTTGAAATGAATGATAACTATCTTTTGAACAAACGTCTCTTTTGGTACGTTGGGAGTTTAAATGATTATGATTGTTATCCAGTGAAGTAATACCCAAAAGCTTCCGCGGCTATATTGTACACATGGGGTGTTACAAGTAACATGAAACGTGATTTGAAAAATATTGATTCATAGGTCTTTCAAGTACAAATACAAGAAGAGAGACTCATCATTTATGCTTATTGGTGAAAAGTTGAGATGCCACACTCAAAACTCAGTCATGATTAGATTTATTGCCATATGTGTGTACAAAAACAAATGTGCGTAAGTACCAAGTGAGTACATCCAAAGAAGCAGGTTGTCGAGTTTCATTGGACAAGGCATATGAGTGTTTTGGGGTTAGGTGTCTAACATAAGTCGAAAGTCTAAAAACCCAGCGTTGCTAGCTACCACATTTCACTATCCATATGAATTTGAGCAATGATACATTTTATTCCTCTTTTTTTTTTCTTTGATTCTTTATCACGTATATAGCACATGTCCTAAACCGTTACCAAATATTCTCTTCGTCTTCCTTCATCTTCATATTATTAAGCACATTGGCTTTTATTATTTATTTTATACCAAAACTCGATCAACCTTCGATCAATGATCATCATAAAGCAAAATGTCAAAAGACATGGAGCTAGCAACATTTCTTCTCAAATTTTATAAAGATTTCGCCACATAACAACTATGCATTCCAGTAGCTAGCACAACCCCCAAAATAACTTTGACTAGGGTCAGGTTTAGGCTAAATGGTATATATTTTTTGGTGGGTTTATCAGTTAAGAACAAAATGACTCAGCTTATTAGGAGTATATTGTGTTAAAAGTGAGCACTAACCAATGGGTCTATATGAAAAGATTAGCTAACTAAGCGGGTTAGCTCAAGGCATTAAAATAAAATGGAAGGCCATTGGGTTTCACAAATTGCTTCTTTATCACACGCATATACTTAATAATTGGAACACATCTTAATTTTTCAAAAATCACAGATCTTACCAGTGGATTAATCTAGTTATTCTATTATTTATCTTAAAATCGTGAAAACAACTAGATTACAAGGGCAAACAAGCATACAAATTTAAAGTTAGCCTAAAAAAATGTGAAAATTTTAAAAATATATATCTTGTTTTCCCTATTTACCCCCCCCCCCCCCTCCTCCCTCACACTTAAGTTCAGCATTGTCCCTAATGCGACAAAACGAAATAAATGCATAAAATAGGGAAATAAGAGTAAGAGAGAACCAGGTATCTGGGCATGACATTTATGCTTGAGCTCCACATGCTTCTGGCATCTTAACCTACAGTAATATTTACATAAACTACGAAAAGCATAATATTTTTGTATTTTTTTTGGACATCCACTAATCAAAGGTTCTCGGTAGCTCCACTGAACGCACAAAGAAGCAAAGAAGCGAGCAAGCGCCAAGCGTGTTAAAAACCCGACTTCTTTAGGGAAGCAAGACGACCCGCCTTATACCTCTTTTATAGTTTGTTCACCATGGGTGAGCCGATTACCACTTGACTAATGATGTTGCATTGTTGTTACACCCCCACACTTAAGCTTGACATTGTTTTAAAAGATTGTGGTGTAGACTATGGAAGTAAAGCAAAAAATACAAAAAACACTAAAAATACACGGGTTGCCTCCCGAGAAGCGCTTATTTTATTAATGAGTCATCAGCCAGACTCATACTCCTTGAGCTTCATTTTCTCCCGAGTGTAGATTTCTTACTCGGATCCTTCTTGACGTAAAGGAAATTTCCTTTAACTATTCCTTCTCCGGTTTCATCAAGGTTATACAGCTTAGCTTCATTGCAAGTGTTTTCCACTATGTTATATATGAATGGTTTTTTAGCGACCCATGGCATTGTTTTGCGATAGTTAGCTAGGAATGGTGCTATGAATGAAATAGCTTCCATTTTTCCTTGTTCACGCATGAGATGAATTTCTTCGGCTGTCAACTCATTTATTTGCTCCTCGTCATGGTATAGTTTAACACGGTGTCCATTGACAATGAAGCTTCCTCCGTGTTTGTCATATATCTTGACATAACCAGATGGAAAACCATGTTTGACCACGAATGGTCCATACCATTTTGATCTGAGTTTTGGAGCTTTGAACTTGTACTTTGAATTGTATAAGAGAACTTTGTCTCCGACCTTGAATTCTTTCCGAATTCAAGCTTTCCTTCTGATAAGCTTTGAGTTCGGCTTTGTAGAGGTTGAATTTCTATACGTGGAGTCTCAATTATCATAGTTATACAATTGCAAAAATCATGTTTCTCTAGCGAGTTTGAGATCGGGGTTACAGCTTCTTAAAGCCTAGTAAGCACGATGTTTTATTTCGATCAACAAGTGACATGTTTTTCCGTATAGTAACCGATATGACGTAGTACCAATTGATGTTTTGTATGCTGTACGGAATGCCCATAGAGCTTCATCAAGTTTCCTTGACCAAACGGAAGGGTTATCTTTGACCATATTTTCGAGAATTCTTTTTAAGGCTCTGTTGGTGTTTTCAACTTGGCCGCTGGTTTGTGGATGGTAAACTGTAGCAAAACGATGATAAACTGTGTATCGTTTTAAAACTTTATCTATTTGTCTGTTACAGAAGTGATTTGTCACTGATTAAAGCTTTTGGAATGCCAAATCGAGAGAAAAGCTTTTTGAGAAAATTAATCACAACTCATACATCGTTGGTGGGTAAAGCTTTAGTTTCTACCCACTTGGATACGTAGTCAATAGCAACTAGAATGTATTCGAAATTATGGGATTTAGGGAATGGTCCCATGAAATAAATTCCCCATATGTCAAATATTTCACTAACTTGGATGTTGTTTTGAGGCATCTCATCTCTTTGTAAAAGGCTACTAGAGCATTGGCAGGCATCACAGTTTTGAACTAGAGTATGAGCCTCTTTGAAGATTGTTGGCCAATAGAATCCGACATCAAAAACTTTCTTTGATGTGGAGGAAGGACCATAATGTCCCCCAGTTAAAACATGTTGACATTCGTCGAGAATCTTTAGAGTTTCTACCCCATAAACACATCTTCGTATCATGCCGTCGGGGCACATTTTGAATAGATACGGTTCGTCTCATAAACAGTGCTTAAGTTCCAAAAGGAACTTGCAACGCTGAGCATAAGTTAAACCTTTTCTGAGAATTTTTACAACTAGATAATTGGCAAAATCAGCGAACCATAGAATGTTATCTTCCTCGATTGAGGAGAAATTCATTAGAGTTTTGTCAGGGAAATTATCATCGATATCGTCATCCCTTGATTCCTCTAGATATGGATTTTCAAGTCGTGACAAATGGTCCGCCGCTACATTTTTTGCTCCCTTCTTGTTTTTGATCTCAATATCAAATTCTTGAAGTAGTAAAATCCAACGGATAAGACGTGGTTTAGCATCTTGCTTAGCAAACAAATATTTCAACGCAGAGTGATCCGTGAAAATGACGGTTTTTAAAAGAACAAGATACGCTCAAAACTTATCGAAGCGAATACTACGGCTAGTAGCTCTTTCTCAGTGACTGTGTAATTTTGTTGCGTGTTGTTGAGAGTTTTGTTAGCGAATTGAATAGGGCAGAAATGTTTTCCTTCCCGTTGTTCGAGTACGGCTCTGACAACAAAATCTCTTGCGTGGCACATAAATTCAAAAGGTCGCGACCAGTCTGGTGAAACCATAATAGGTGCGTTCGTAAACTTTTCTTTGAGTAATTCGAATGCCTTGATGCATTCTTCGTTAAAGTTGAAACCTGTGTCTTTCTCGAGGAGTTTTGTCATGGGACGAGAGATTTTGGAAAAATCTTTAATGAATCAATGATAGAATCCTGCATGCGCTAGAAAACTCCTAACGGCCTTGACGTTAGTCGGTGGTGGAAGTTTGGTTATTACATCGATTTTTGCTTTGTTGACTTCTAATCATGCACTAGAGACTTTGTGTCTAAGCACAATTTCTTCGGTCACCATGAAGTGACACTTCTCCCAGTTTAGAACAAGATGAGGTTGTTTGCATCGAACGAGCATTTGCTCGAGATTCACGAGGCAGGAATCGAATGAGTCTCCAAATAATGAAAAATCATCCATGAAAACTTCCATGGAGGTTTCAAGCATGTCTTGGAAGATGGCGATCATGCACCTCTAAAAAGTGGCTGGTGCGTTGCAAAGACCAAAAGGCATACGCTTGTAGGCGTAAGTTGCATAAGGACAAGTGAACGTGGTCTTTTCTTGATCGACAGGTTCGATTGGAATCTGAAAGTAGCCGGAAAATCCATCAAGAAAACAAAAGAATTTTTTTCCCGCTAACCTTTCCAGCATTTGATCCATGAAGGGTAGAGGAAAATGATCGTTTCGAGTGGCTTCTTTTAACTTGTGGTAATCAATACAAACACGCCAACCAATGACTGTTCTTGTAGGAACAAGTTCATTCTTTTCATTTTTCACAACGGTCATTCCTCCTTTCTTAGGTATGCAGTGTACCAGACTTAGCAGGGACTATCTTCGATGGCGTAAATCATACCGTCATCGAGAAGTTTGATAATCTCCTTTTTCACTACTTCTTTCATGTTCGGGTTAAGTCGATGTTGCCTTTGAATAACAGGTTTAGCATCGTCCTCGAAGTTGATTTTGTGTTTGCAAAAAGATGGGGTAATTCCTAGAATATCGGATGTTTTCCAAGCAAATGCTTCTTTGTGTTTCTTTAAGAATGGAAACAAGATGTTTCTTTTCATCGTCTTGGAGTAGAGTAGATATAACTACTGGAGGAAGAGAATCTTTTTCCAGAAAAGCATATTCGAGATGCTCCGGAAGAGGTTTCATCACAAGATTGGTTGGTGGATCTAGGATAGAATTCTTGATCCTTTGATTTCCCTCGAGGGGTAATACTTCGAAACTATTCTCGAACTCTTCCTTTTTCTCAGGGATTTCTTTGATTTCATCTGCCATGAATTCTTCGAATTCATGGTCTAGAAATGATTCACTGATCTTTTCTGATGTGGTGGAAGATGGCTTGGAATCGTCGAGCAATGCATTCAATTCTTCCTCCGTTACTTTGTCTATGACATCCACGCGAAAGCATGTGTCGTCATTGGAATGAGAATGTCACATAGCTTTGTCGATTAAGAAGGTGATTCTATCATCTTCTACCCCAAGGTTAAGTTCTTTGTTTTTCACTCAGATGATTGCATCAGCGGTGTGCAGGAATGGTCATCCCAAAATGAGAGGAACTTTGTCATCCTCCTCTATTTGCAGGATAATAAAATTGGCCCGGAACACAAATTTCCGAACTTGAACGAGCATGTTCTCCGCAATTCACATCGGGTATTGGTAAGTATGATTGGCTAACTGAATACTCATCCTTGTAGGTTTCAGGGTGTTTCCCGAGAGGTGAGCGTATAGTGAATATGGCATCAAGTTGATGCTCGCGCTAAGATTGGCCAAGGCGAGATATTCAACTAATCCTGCTATGGTGCATGGGATCAGAAAACTTCCAGGATTTCCTAGTTTAGGTGGGAGCTTGTTTTCAACAATTGCGGAGCATTCTTCATTTAAGAAGGCAGTAGAGATTTGCGCCATCTTCCTTTTGTTGCTCACAAGATCTTTCAAGAACGTCTCGTAATTGGGCATGCCAGCTAGGTCATCAATGAGGGGTATGTTAATTCTAACTTCTTTGATTAGATCAATGAACTTGGCATACTGTTCTTCCATCTTCTCTTTGCGTAGGCGCTAAGGGTATGGGATATTTGGCTTATACGCTTTGAGTGGTGGTGGATCAGACTTGGTTTGTTTAGAAGAAGATGGTTCTACTTCCTTTTCAGCTTCGTCGGCCTCATCTTCACTATCATCGTGGATGATGGTAGTCTTGGCATTTAGGTTGAATGGCAGATCGTATGTCAAGCTACTCCATGTGAATACGGCATTCACATGCTCATTCTGAGCGGAGGGTGGACGGTAAGGTTTATCATTTGTTGGACTGGGTTTTGGATTGGTTTGGGTATTACTTGGGAGTGAACCAGTTGGTCGAGAGAAACATTAGTCAGAGAGTCGACCAAACTTTATCTCAAAATATTAGATCCAGGCTTGGTGATTCTTTTGTCCTTGCTCGACTTTTGTTTTAAGATTGAAGAATTGATTTTTAACAAAGTCATCCGATGATTTTTAAGCAACCATAAACTCGGGCGCATGGTTTTTTCAAAATTGAATTCGTCGAACTTCTTTTCGGGTGTAGGTGGAACGGAAGGTACATCTTCTCGAGGTTGCGAGTTCCTGTTTTCATCTCTTGGTTGACGGTCTTGCCAATTTTCGAAACTCCTACCGTAGTAGTTTCCTCTCTATCCTCCTCCACGATAACCTCTGTAGGCATAGTTTGCTTCTTCATCTTTGGGACCTCCCATAGGCTTGTCGTCACACTTCGATGATGGGTGAGGACCTCCATAACGGTTACATCAGTCTCGCATCTCTTTCATTTCTCATTTGATATCTTTTAATTGCGAGTCGGTCTTAGTTTTTAAGGCTTTCATCTTTTCCATGAGTTTGGACTCGTTGCTACTTTCCGCGAAGACAACCGGTTTACGAATTGGTTTAGCCTTCATGTCCTTAGACCAATCAAGTTTCAAGAGCACACGATCTTCGAGTAATTGGTGTGCTTCGTTAGGGATTTTTAGAGAAAGATTCCTTCGACATCTAGGATAGCTTGTGTGGCTTTGTTAAGTCCATGGTAGAAGATTTAGATTATGGTTCCTCGTCCTAAACCATGTCCGTGGCAACTACGAAGTAAGTCTTTCATTCGTAGCCAAGCATCTATAAGAGATTCGTTAGGATGTTGGGTGAAACCTCATATTTCTCCCATGAGTCGGTCGAACATTGCGGGTGGAAAGAATCTGCTCACAAAAGCTTGTCTCATTTGTTCCCAAGTAGCGATAACTCTGGGACTTAGTTCGTTGAACCACGCCTTGGCATAACCGGCGAGGGATGATGGAAATAGTTTGAGTTTGATTGCGTCAGCATTGGTGGTGCCATATCAGAACATTCTGCAAATCTCAACGAGTTCGGCGATGCGCTTGTAGGGATTGGCCCGCGCACGTGCATCAAATTGTCGGTTTTTGATCATCGAGAGGTGATGACCTTTAACGGTGAAGTTGTCTCCACGGTCAACCGCGACGATAGCGGCCCTGGAAGTGGGTGCTACGACTCGGTTGTTCCCCTACATAGGTTGATCGTCGGCCATAGGGAATGGTAGATCAAGAAATAGGTTGTAAATAACTAAGGCTTCGAAAAGGTTTTCAAAAGGTTGGTAATTAGATTTGGGAATTCGGTTTTCAACGGGTATGAATGGGTTTTTTCTCTTCTTTTTGGTATGGTGGATGAAACATTCGGGTTCAGAATAAGGAGTAGTGGGTTCTTGTCTCGTGGAACGTGTGTTCATTCAAGAACAAGACACAACTAGGAATGAATTAAAGTAGCTTTCGCTTCTGAAAAAAGGGTGCAAAAGGCGTAAAAAAATGTTCGGGCTGCTTAGAAAGCCTCCAGCTGGTAGCAAGAGATGCGTGCTATACGAAATTTAAAATTAAAACACGATCAAATCCCCGAAAATAACGCAAAAAACTTGATGCGTGCTATACGAATAAGTTTTAAATTCATAACACGGATACCGAATTTCTTAGCAACACATACGAGAACTTACAATGTTCCTAACAAGTACAAATACAACATAATAAAATGACATCCAAGGCGCTTCCATGCTGAAGATGACTCTCATGTCTTCTAGTCTTGATACTTTACTCCAGCTAGATTCTTTCTCTTTTCTTGACTTATCTGGAACCATTGTAGTATGCATGAGTTGGATTAACTTCCCCCCTGTTCATGCAGCATGTCTTTAAAGGCTTTCTTCATAGACTCCTTTTTGGCGAAGTTTCTGAATCAGCTTCCCCCTAAACCAACATCCGTATCTTGAGCAAATTCTGAGACTTTGATGTAGCTTGAATGATCTTCTAACATTGACATTTAAAGTACACAGCGGAATTTTGTAGAAGAAACAGTCAACCACACTAACTAATACTGCTTCTATATTGTATCATGACATTCGGTCTTGGTGAATATATTTGTTCTTGAGGGGAACATGCAAGATATCAGCAACAAATCTTCTCTCACATCTTGTAGATATACTTCACACTACACCCATACTAAGTGAAGTGGTATAAACTACTTCCCCCTGGAAGTTGACCTGATAACATAAAAGTATCAAAGTACACGTATTCCCCCATGATGGTTTCGAACTCTCGAAAGCATCATTGACGTTCAGTAGCTTTAAATATCCCGTGAGAGTTACTGATCACATCTCAACCTTATACTCTTTGGCTAACTTACCAACCTCGTATTCTGTCGGCTATTGCTATGACCACCGGGTGAAGTAAACCTGATATACCAAACTTGAAAATGAACATTCCCCAAATTTGTTACTTAAGCTTGCATTGTTGTAGATTGAAGAACGGTGCAGAGGAAAGCCTCTAAGTACCATATACCCAACATCAAAAGTATAATTAGTACATCACCTCTTGAAATTATCCACATCGGCTTTTACGTGTGACATTGAGTACTACAATGTAACTCCTTTAAGTGATAGTTATCCAGGTCTTCACCCAACAGCCTCTTGACTTCTGGTAACTAGATAATTCAAGTCTCAATCATAACTGTATACGTTCAAGCAAGTCATCAATCGATAGATTGGGTTTAAGGAAAGGGGTAGAAAATAGAAGGAAGTCTCGATGATGAAATAAGTAAAACCCACTTCAAACTCAAATAAGGGATACCAAATAAACTCCGTGATCACTCGACATTTGAATCCAAATCTTTAGCCGTTTTGACGTTTTAGTGAATCTTATTCGGATCGTTTTAGTGTTATGTATCATGTTTGTTGTGTTGTTGTTCAAGAATGTCGTTAAACTAGACAAATGTTGTGTTTGAATTGTTGTTAACGAATCCACATTTGTCTAATTAAACTTGTCATGATAGCATTTTAGTCTCGGCTTAATCCAATAAATAATTCGGCCCACGTTGCACTCTTATACCGGGCCTATCATACAATCACAGCCCAAATCCATCATTAAGAACATCGGCTAATCTTATTAAGTGTACCCCATGATTTTGAACACGAAAACTGCCCAACATTAAATTAAATAACACCCTAAACTTAGGTATTTTAAAAAAAACCACTTAACCCGAAAATTACTCAAACTCCCATACGTGTGCAGTAATCCATGCGTTATCTCCCCAAGATAAGACGCAAACCACACGCACTCATCAATACCAACACGGATCTCAACAAATCCACCCCATTCTCCTGCATCACACTATCTCCACCAACAAGTATATGAAACCAAGCATGAATTTGTTTGTCTCATCATATCAATCGTACAACCTAAACCTACAAAAACCCAACACCTTTCTTGTAAGTTTTTTAGTTGATGTGGCTTCAGATCTTTAATAACAAAGGTCTCAGGTAGGATCTTTTGGTTTTTCTTGTTTTTAGTGGACTCGAATCGAACAAGGTTGTTATGATTCGTTCTTTACTTTTGTATATTAAAAGGGGTTTGTCTCCTCTCAGATTAATCATGATCTTTTCTTTCATGTTCTTGATCTGTTAATGTCATGATATTAATGTTAGACACGAAAGAAATTGAATATGAGATCTTGATTTATTTTATGCTCGAGTTTTGATTTGGTTGAGATAGGATAGAGTAGATGTATAATTATGGAGATGATTTGTGACGATGTGAATGATAGGTAGTTTGTGGGTTTGATGTTGTTTGAGTTTAATGAGAAGTTGTTGATGTTGTTGTTATATTGACTCTGCTTCATTCTGTTTTGGTTTGCCTTGACTCGACTGAGTTTTACCGGGTCAACTCGATAAATACCGAGTTGACTCGGTTTGGCTGTAGGTAGCAAAACGCAACCAAGCAAATCGCAACCCTTTTCTTGCTAGTCAAAACGCAGTCAGATGTCTTAGACAAAACGCAATGATTTTCAAGATTTGGGCAGCGTAACGTTTAGTTTGCTAGGTTTAAGGGTCTTCAATCGCTTGCAAAACGCAAGATTCCAACAAAATGCAATGTTTTGGAGCACAAACCGCAATCAACTTTTGACAAAACGCAACTTTCTTCACAAAATGCAACCTGCTGAAATTTTGTACTTTTGTACTTTTTTTTTCTTAAAAACCGGATCTGGTTTTTTTTCATCAAAACGCAACCAAGAAAAAGATAAACCCATAAACAGATTTTGTTACAAAACAGCAAATTTAATACCGTTGAATCATAAACATAAACAACAACAATAAATCAATTCCGTGGTTGATTCTTAGGAGAAGAAGAACACTTAATCCACGAAAAAGAAACTGTTAAAAAACAAAATTGAACATAACATTTGGAACAGTGTGATAAACCACCATGTTGAACAGATACAAGAACAGATGGACAACAAACAAATGATACAACACACCCCTGCAGCTCTGATACCACTTGTTAACCATAAGATTCACATAACAAGGGACGATCCGGAGGTTAGGGAGGATTAAACAAATAAGTTACCATTGATTATTTAGTGAGAGAAAGGGAAGATGTGTTTTCTAAGAGAGAGAAACAACACCCTATTACAAGTAAAAAATGAATCCTCTATTACCCCTCACCATTGGAAGTATTGAGGGGGATATATATAGGTCTTTGACTCTCTAAACTACATCACCAAGACAGTTTAGTCCCTTGTGAGTCTTGCCTATTATACTATTGTTAATTCTGTATTAGCCGACAATTTTAAGGCTAACAGGTATGAATGGGTTTCTTCTCTTCTTTTTCTTCTTAGTATAGTTATTGAAACATCCGGGTTTAGAATAAGGAGTAGTTGGTTCTTGTCCCGTGGAACGTGTGTCCATTCAAGAACAAGACACAACTAGGAATGAATTAGAGTAGCTTTCGCTTCTTGAAAAAGGGTGCAAAATCCGTAAAAAATATTGTCGTTGCTCAGAAACCCTTCCAGCCGCGACTGGAGGTTGGTCTGAGAGGTCCACGAGGGACAAGCTGGCCGGCTCGGTTGGTTAGCCGGGCTACTGACTTGTTTTTGCGAAAAGAAAACTTGAATTTTTTTAGAAAACAAGGTTCGGGGGCCACGAATTGGGTTAAACACGAATTTAAAACTAAAACACAATCAAATCCCCTGCAGTTGTGCCAAAAACTTGATGCATGCGATACGAATAATTTTTAAATTTATAACATGGATACTGAAATAATCTAGCAACACATACGATCAAGTGTACTCGTCTGTTGATAGCAAGAGATTGTATGGTAAGCCGGGATCGTTCGCGGGGATTAGTGTGTTTAGATGGTTTAAAATTTGATGCTAACAATTCTAACAAGCAAATGATAAAGATTATAAAGATTCAAATGATTTATAAACTACACTTGATTAAACTAGTTTGGGAATACCGATTCGTATAATTGTGATAAACATTTTAACATGTTGATTATATGAATTAGATGGTGATCTAATCTATTGTTTTCAAAACTTTCAATCTTCATCAAGACCTTAAGTGACAAAAACAAGCTTTAGGTTCAATCAATCAATTCTAGACTACTTCATGTTTTAACTAGTTTGATTCGCGGTTCATTTTACAAACATGTTAACAACTACAATTATGCTTCTTGTTAGATCAAACCACTTAAGAAATGGTCAATACAAAAGGTAGCCAATCATAGACAAAAGGCAATAATTGATTGATTAACAAATCCCTTTCTTCCTATGATATGTTTAACAATTAATCCGGGTTGATAAAACAATGTCACATGAATCATAAGCATAGATGGATCTTAGAAATAGCTTGAATATGAAGAAAACATTTTATCATAATCATAAACAAATCATCATTCCACAAACATCATTCAATCAAGTGTATAAAGATACTAGCCACTCATAGCAATCAAAGACATATTTCTAGAAATTAAAGGATTCATAAACATGATTAAAAGGTTCTTACAAAGTATGTAAAGATTACAAGAATTGAGGCTTGGATGCCTTGAAGACTACTTGGTGTTCTTGACCTTCTAAAATGGCTTCCTTCTTCTTCAAACTTCTAGGAATTTCTTGGATTTCTAGGATGGTTTTTATGGCTTTGTTGAGAGAGTGAGAATGATACTATAGAGTAGTAGAGATGGTTGATAATTGGATGATGAAAACACTAGCCAAAGTACCCTATTTATAGTACTAGAAAGGCCTTGAGGTATTCAATGCTTGCCTTGGGGCCAAAGGGTCATAAGATGCTAGTAAATAAGGGTCTAGATCCTTCTTGATCGTTTATAGAGCTTCAAGGAACTTCAAGATAAAAAAGGTACATCAGACGCAGGGGATCCCCCCGGCTGGAGGTCTCAGCTGGCCGGCTGGGGGTTCGTCCCTAGGTGGTTTTCTCTTAATTTCGCGTTTAAGCTCTCCGTTTGAATCGTGCTTGTGTTTGAGTTGTGCTTGGTCGAGGATAATTATACTTCAGTAAAACTTCATTTTAGCTCTATCTTGGGACTTGGAAGCTTGAATGGTTGGTTCTTTTTCTCTTGAAACGCTTCTGAAATTTGGTCAACTTTAATTTCTTCGTCATTTCTTCTTCTTTTCCTTGCTTTTCCTGTACTTGGCTACAAATAACTTGCAAACACACTTTGATACAATAAAGTAACAAAACCATAGATAAATAGCCAAATAACTTATACAAAAGTACGGATAACGCTACTAAAAACATACTCAATTTGAGCGTTATCAGTTTGACTTATGTATGGAGTATTGGTATATTATTAGATTGTGTTATGGTTTAAGTATTTGGGATAAAAAGTGATATCAACAGCCAACGGGTTTTAGGTGATTCGGTTTGTGGTTTTTAAGTTTATTTTGCAAGTTTTAAAGGTTTTTTAAGCTTGACTACAAGAAAAAAGTGGTTATATTTTTGGTGTTAAAAGTGTTAAAATTTATGTTTTATGTTAGATATAGCTTAGATACACTTAGTTTTGCAAAAAGAATCAAGAAAAATGATCAAAAAGTGTGTTTTTTGGGTGATTTTGAAGTTTTGTTTTGTTTTTTGAATTCTGAGAAATATGACATTTTTTGAATTCTGAGAAATATGTCAAATGTTTATGTTCTGCGAAATATGTTCGAAGAAATATGTCACATGTTTATGTTCTGCGAAATATGTTCTGAGAAATATGTCACAGGTTTATGTTTTGTGAAATATGTTCTGAGAAATATGTCACACGTTTAAATTCTGCGAAATATGTTCTGAGAAATATGTCACAGGTTTATGTTCTTCAAAATATGTTCTGAGAAATACGTCACAGGTTTATGTTATGCGAAATATGTTCTAAGAAGTATGTTATGCAAAATATGTTCTGCGAAATTTGACATTTTTTGCAAAATATGACATTTTTTCATTTTGAGAAATATGACAGTGATTCATTCTGCGAAATATGACATAGAAATATGCACTACAGAACTTTGTAAAATCCTGTGAAATAAAACTTTTATTTTGCGGTTTTAGTATCTGATTTGTATGTTAAGCTTCTTCTTTTAGACTTTAAAGACTAGTAACTCAACAATCGTTTCCAATTGATCAGGTGCTTCAAACGTACTAACAAACCACAATTACAATCACTTCATAAACTTAAGATCCGATATCCATTTACAACAACATCAAAATGTCAAATACCAATAACAATTTGCAAACTCAAACATCAAGTGATCTTCACAATGCCATCATGGAAGCTGGTGGTAAAGACCGTCCTCAAATGTTAACACCTGGTAATTACATTCAGTAGAAATCTAGAATAAAAAGATATATTGACACTAAACCCCATTGTTAGTCGTGTTTTTAGTAAAGTGATGATCATTATTAATCCCAAGCCTTGTATAGGAAAACATAGTTTACAGGAATCACTTTTAAGCTAATTAGGCCTAGTTTTCGGGCTTAAAGCCCATTCGTAGTTTGGTCCGGCCCTAAAGACCCATAAGAAAGCCTACAAGGCTTGTTTGCTCTTTGTGCTATAAATACCGTACACCATACAAGGTGAAGGTCGTTGGTTCTTATTTTTCTCTTTTAGTAATCAACCATTTTGCTTTCTTTTATTTCTCTCTCTAGTTCTTTCTCTCTCTAAGTTTTTTTTCTCTTATTTTGTATTTTATGGTAATGAAATGATATCATGTAACATGTGGTATCAGAGCCAGGTTGGGTTTAGTGGTCTTGTTGTAGTAGTGCTTATTTGAGCTTATTATTTTGGCTTATTCAAGCTTATTTTTGACGTCGGCTTCTTGTGTGTTTTACTTATCTCATCAAAAAGTTTAAAACTCTTTATTATAAAATTTTACTTGTTTATTGTTATTACTTACACGTGATTGCTTACCTCTTGGTTTGAAACTTGTTTAAACCTTATATGTGGTCATTGCTTCACGTTTTTTACTTTCTTT